>VUQR01035939.1:5656-39244 GCA_015108515.1 Hemichromis elongatus
ACCCAGAGACACACACACACACACACACATAAACACACACAAAAAACACATAGACACACACACACACACACACACACACACACACACACACACACACACACACACACACACACACACACACACACACACTGTTTTGCTTTCTCATCTAAGCTGATTGTGTCCATAAATCTTGTTTAGATTTCTCAGGAGGTGACAAGATGCTGCTTCACGGTCAATATCCTGTTTTTATTGTGCTGCTGCATCGCCGGCTTTCTGTATTTCCACCCAGGCAAACACAAAGAAGAAGGCAAACCCGGCTCATCCTTTACATGGCTTCATGGTAGGAAAAAAAAGCGGAAGAAGGGAAAATAGCAAAGATGGAAATCCACCACAGAAGCCCGATTTAACATAGCACAAAAGAATTGCAAATAAGAACCGCACTGACCTACAAAAGACAGCGTGTGATGATTTTTTTTAACCTCACAATCTGTTGTAAATGAACCGAAATCTCAATGTCAGAGCTGAGCTGCTTCCCGAGTCCTTGCACAGGTATTCAGAGAAAGACGCTTCCATAGACTGAGTCTGAATAGAGTTAATGACTGAACAATACTCGCTTACAGCAAAAGCTTGTAGCACTGCACTGAGTCTGTTTTTCTGGACGTTTGAGTCTTCACCGTTTGTTTACGATAATCCCCCTAGCACACAGACTCAGGGGTGATGTAATATTGAAAAGCAGTCTGCTTTTAGCATTAAAGCTCTCCCGACCTGCACTGAGTCTCGATGCTGGGGCAGATGTCTAAAAACTGAAACTGTCTAGCTTCAGGTAAATTCACGCCAACTCAGCTGGACACGGAAAACCACTCAGCTGTACCTCAAGGTCAACACAAGTACCAAAGGAAAGGCTGGACTGAGAGAGGTTTATTTTTTATACAAAGAGCACTACAAGAACTAACTCGACAAGAAACAACACTTTAAGCTCATCTAAAAATCTAACAACTTCAAAGTGAGGCTTTAAATGAAATTTAATGAATTCGCACTGAAGGAAAACAATAAAATATGAAGTTCATCGAAAAAGTTGTTACAATTAATCCTGCCGAGAATATTAATACCTTTACTTTTTTCACACCAGTGTCAATCAAGACCAAAATTGTGGGCTGACCAACACAAAGATGCAACAATTTAAGCCTTTTTCCAGTAATTCCACCTGATTGGTCACAATGTTGCATTTTACCTGAAACATCTTCTGGTGAGACACAGAACTGCGGGTTTAAGAGATTTAAATGTTTTTGTGAAGATCATTGCTAAAAACATAACATTTAAAACCTTGCAGTTTTCTGTGCCTTTAATTACCTTTTCTTTACAAAATGCACAAAGCACCAACAGAGAAGTCTGGCATCGGTTGTGGGAATTCAGCATTTAAGCAGCATACCTTCCATATGCTCCAAACCGAAGCTAGCAATTATTTCGAAACCTCAAAGCTAGCCTTGGAACTCAACTGAGGGACAGCACCGTGGCTCTCATCCAGTGTTGACCTACCCTGCTGAAATGCAAGCACTCCAGGTCCTCCCATGTTTGAAAACTCCCTCTGGCCTCCCTCTTGATTCAGTGATTGACTAAGATAGTAATAACTACATTTTATATAACCGATTTTAGGGCCTTCATATGTTATTAATATTATCTTTAAAAAAATCCAAATGGTTTATTAACAGCGGGTTACTCTGCATGTTTGACTTTGCAGACTGTTACCCCAGATCCCCACTAGCATAACATCATTTATTTACAATAGAAAGACGCAGTTCTCAGCCCATTACGTGACATTGTGTAATGTGGCTCGCTGCTTATCCATCCATACTGTACTGCCCGCGAGCCACTGCTGGCATTCAGCATAACGTCCTGCCTGGGACTCCACTGAGGCCAGCAAGGACAGAAAGAACTTGGATGTGCTGCCCTTCAACCCTGCTCCTTCAGCCCGTCTTTGTTCACAGGATCAGCGGCAATACGAGAAGAAAAAGGTTCTGAGGAAGCCGGTCTGATGTTGAGAAGTGCTTTTCTTACATGCTTGGCACGTAATTTTCTGTAATTCACCTTCTGTTTGTTGCTCTGCACGTGAAGCAGCACGACAGCAGGGCTGTTTTCTTCTATCAATCAGGCATTTCAGCATCTCTCCTGGAGTCTGGCTATCTCCACTACTATAACAGCCACTACACACACACAGCTGCACATACAAGTTCATATTGCAAATAACGACATATGCAGGCATAAGCACCCCCCCTCTTGCGCCCACCTACACACAAACGCAACACCCGGCCAACTGGAGTGTAACCATAGAAACGGAGTGCCTGCCCAATAGGAGGAGTGATAGAGGCAGCAAAGTAGAGGGAGAATAGCAGGAGGAAGTGTATGCTCCTCCATCCATCCATGGAGTGTGTGTGTATATATATATATGTATATGTCTTGATGAATCATTCTGTCACAGTAAATGTAATATTTGGTACACACAGTGTGTATATGACTCTTGCAATCATTTTTCATAGCGCTGAGCTGACGAAAATCCAACCGGGATGTAAATGCGACGTACTGAAGATGGTTGTTATGGTGTCCGTGTGCAGGCCTTTCATGACATTATCAGTAGCATATTTTACCAACAGATGTATTTAAATAAATAAATTACCAGCGCAGGACAAGTCCTATCATTACAGACCAGCAACAATAACACTTGTAATATCAGCTGCTAGAGGGGCCTGTTGTCCTCCAGAGGTAATGCATGCCACAGTCACGTTTCCTGGTGTTTCAAAGCTAGCGTGTTGGAAGACACCATTCCTCGTCTAGTTTGTTCCACACCAAATGGGCTCAAATTAAAAAGCAATATTTTTAGAGCTTCTGCAATAAACGTGCTGTATAACTGGCAGGCAACTAAACAGAGAGGCAGAACTGGGTTGCATGTAATTAAGTTTCAACTAGAAATGACCCCTAAAAACATCTGAGAGTAAGTGTACATTATGACAGCCTAGCAGCATGAACTATTTACTGCTGCTTCATTAAATGAAATAGTTATAACTGCTCAGCTGTGAGATTTGTTAAAGAAACATCCCTATTCTTTAAATCTGTTGTTTCCCGTTACTATACTGTAACTAGGCTGTCTCTGCTCTGCATGTCACCACAAAATTATTCAAAAGTCAATCTCAGAAGTCAGACTTTAACCTCAAAAATCTGACTTTAATCTCAGAAATCTGACTTTAACCTTATAAGTCAGACCTAAATCTCTTAAATCTGACTTTAATCTGAAAACTCTAAGATTCACAGCTTCATAACGTGACTCAAAAAGTCATGACTCCAAATTCTAGACTTTTATTGGCTCTAATCCTCTTCCGTAGGTTACACACACAGGTACAAACAGTTTATCCTTTGGCTACGTTCCCACCCCAGCCAATATAATTTAATTTCACCATGGCAACAGAGTGACTTTCTCCAAGATTAATTTTTCAGGTGAAGACATTTGCTTGAAATTTGTTAGGGATTATCTGTTGGTTGTTGTCTCAAACTTCCTGTTGTGTCACATGCCACACGTACAGCGAGACAACATAAAGATGATGTTCCTGCTGCAGTACGCGCTTTAGTGTTTTAAATAAATCCTCCATCATTCGACCCACTCAAAGAAGGCTGCTGCACTTACACAAATTAGCACAAGCCTGGCAATGAAAGCTTTTCTCAGCAGGTAACTGTGTTCAGTGTAGTGCTGCATGGGAGCGACAACGTTTAACGCCGACAATATTTCCATACTGCCCACCTTCACATCCCCATTTATTCTTTGAGAGCACTACAGGTGGAGAGAGTCAGCGATACAGAATGTGCGTAGGCGACCGAGTGGGAGGAAACTGCGCTTTGGATTCTGCATCTTCACGTGTAGAAATCTGTCACATGGCAGAAGATAGAAGGCTGAGTGGGCAGAATAGTGGCAGAAACGAGAGGGACAGAAAAACAAGACTATAAAGCAACGTCGGGTCGGCAACCCAGCGTAATGTCAGCAATGTGCTCGGTTCTGACGCGTGTCAGACAAGACGTCAGCGGCGTCTGATTCTGGAGCTGCCTGACCTACTAAAGCTGCCCTGAACATCCTCTAAAGTTGCTTATTCTGAATATTCTTATTCTTTATGCAAACTGCTGAGTCAAAAAGATGCTAAGCCAAAATGCCACGAAGCATTATTTAACGACGCTGCTGGTGCTCTTATCCCGAGCAGCTTACAGATACAGCTGCAGGCAGGTGCTCGGTCTCTGCTTCTGGAGTAAAAGCAGTGATGTTTTTCCTTCGCTAAAACCTCTAAACACAGCAAGCCACTTCGTCTGATTGCTCCAGAAGAAATGCCTTTTTCTTTTATCACAGGAGTTCACCTAGCAGCCAAGGTAGACACGGAAACAGTGTCTTAATAATTAATAAAGCTCCTCTTGAGCTGCAGTGTGCAGCCAGCTGATCAATATTAATACTGTCTGGCAGTGCTTATCAAACTGTAATCGTTTGCTCGGTTTGGGTCAGGGTGCTGCCCCAGCAGAGTGTCCGGGAAGACGACGCATTAGCTGTCAGTCCAGTGGATTATCATTTCCTGTGCTGTTCTCACATCAGCCTAATTCAGATTTTGTGCACTTTCCTGTGAGTTAAATAGAGTCTCATCTGTCTGCGCTGGACGTTGAGGTCGTTTGTTGTCTTTGTTGGGTAACATTTATAAAACTGAGAAAAGGGGAAAAATGACTTCAATGACATCTTCATGTCATTCAATGTCCAGTCTTTGATGCCAACTTATAAAATACAGGAACTGTCTTAATTTAACAAAGACCAATGGTGGTGCAGACAAAGAGCCAAGAACAAAACGACGGGCTAAAGCGAAATCTGGAGGTGGGAGGAATAAGGAGCAAGGAAAAAGATGGGTGAACACAGAGGGGGAAGTGGTTGATTTAATAGGAATGATTAAAAAAGGGGAAAGCTTTGGAAATAAAGTAAGAGAGGGGATTTGAAAGTGTCAGGGAGGTAAGCAGGGAATAAGGAAAACGGCGCGGAAAGAAAAAAGATAAGAAGAAATGATGAAAACAGAAGAAACAGGCCAGGGGAGAGCACGGAAAAGGAAAGGTGAAGGATAAAAATATGATGGCAAAGAAAAAAGAGGGTAATTTCACACTCTTCTAACAGCTCGTTTTCACATTCACAAAAACCTGCTCTGTCACGCAAACACTGACACGCTCTAGCACAACATTCAGCCCTGAACTGCACTCAATTACTGTCAAATAAAACCCCTGCATCAGTAAGCTAAGAGGGACTAGCCACCTGAAACTCAGACACAAACATGCACAAGTGCAATATTTACCTTACCTTTAAAAGCCCACTAATATTTAAATCTGGGAGAAACACTTGTTGTAATCGGGAAACTACGTGCTTCAAATGTACCCCCAAACAAAACTTAAATAACTTTTACATTAGCATTGGAGGGAAATTAAAACCAGCAAGACTCTACAAGCAGACTGCAGGCATACTGTGTGCTAATTGTGTCTCAATTGCGAATTCGCTGAAGCAATAAAGCCTCCTATTGCGATTTTGCCCCAAAATAATGACGATACCTCAATCTTGCACAGTACGCGTCCTGCAAAATCATCTCATGTCTGACGCTGACAGACTGAGAGGAGCTGAGTGTACAGTAAATCACACCCTAGAGCATGCTTTCATGTAGAAAATACCAACGTGCAATTTGCTTGAATTACCACAGAGAAGTCTGTTTCACAAATAATGTCAGGAAAACAAAGGTCCTGATCAGTGAGCAATAAAGGTTTGCAGATGAGGGGATATTAAAATGTGCTTTCTGTTTGTTCAGCTTAGATACATTTAGTACCTTAGCAAACAATATTTAACTTATACTTGATCAACCTAAGAGGTAAATACAGTTATTTACTCTAATATCTTAAAGGAACGGCATCCTATGGAAACCACGACATTGTAATTTACTGTCTGGCTGGGAGAGAGAACGCTGCGGGCTGATCTTCTATTTGAGTATGAATACATTTCTGCACCACGACAGACCAGAATGTCTGCTTCCGTAAAGTTTCAACAACAGCAGGATCAAATAACGGCACGAGGAAGGCTGTATGTGTGATGGCTGAGTTACTGTGTTAGGTTTTATCAGCGTTCACACAGCTTCCCTACCATTTGCAGAGGCCTCTTTCGCAGGTCCCTCTCCGTCACCAGTCTCTCCTGGTCGGTGACGTACAGACCGCGCTGAGCCAGCGCCTGGATGACAGCATCGTGACCCAGCAGCGGCTTGGCAGCGTCGCTTTTTAGGATAAGGCTGCCAGCCCTGCAGTAGAGGTCTGCGGATAGCAGGAGGCTGGCCACGGGAGGCTTCAGGTGCTCCTGCTCATACTGGTCTGTGTAGAAAGGGTCCTTCAGGTCTGCTGGGACGCTGTCTGTGTGATAGAGCAGAGGAAGGAGAATTAGCTGACAAGCAGAGCTTAGTATCAACATGGCGCCAAATCATTTAAAATAACAATGTAGGAATTAAA
Organism: Hemichromis elongatus; assembly: GCA_015108515.1. NCBI lineage: Eukaryota > Metazoa > Chordata > Actinopteri > Cichliformes > Cichlidae > Hemichromis > Hemichromis elongatus. The sequence goes on from VUQR01035939.1 coordinate 12,176, forward strand.
TTATATTAGATATGAAAATGCTGGCAAACATTAGCATGTTTCTAAATTGCTATATCATACCATTCACGTCCTTATTCATAAAACCGTGCCACATCGTTGAGGGTCATATTAGAGATGGTAAATAAGTATATTATTATTCTGAGCGCTGATGTAAAGAGAGGTAAAAAGCTGGAAGCATTCTGGAGCATTAGTTTTCCTACCTTTCTCACGAGTAGTTATTTAAATTTTCTAATACGATTTAAAAAAAGAAAGAGCTAAACTCAGATGAGCTCATATCAAGTTTGGGCCGTGTTATTCTAAATCTGTCTTCACTGAGGATTTTTCCCTCTGTGGACAGATTGTCTAGCAATACTTTGGCACAACTACTTGTTTTCGTTGCCATGCTTTGACAATAACATCACATGGATATGTGTGGATAGACCTCTGCGTTGCTATAGCAACTGCAGGATGAGCGGTAACCTGATCGATTCATCCAGGCTGCATCTCTGCAGCTTCCAGCTCCCTGGGAACACCCTTCTCACTGCCTGCCTCATCAAAGAGAGAGGCTGCACGTGAGCGTGCGTGCATGTGTTCATTACCTCAGGCAAGTCCACTACACGGGGGAGGGTGTACAAATAATTTGAGCAATACCTTTCTGTCAAGCGTTTTTCACAAATCCACGTCTGGGAACATAAAGTACGCTACGCACAGTGTTAGTAAAGCTAATGCAAACCCTTCTTTCCCTGGTGCAGATAAAGGAAGCCATGATTAAGTGTTTTCAAATGAGACTGTTTGAAAACATTAAATTATGTCTGCAAGCAAAACAGACGCAGGGCTCGTCCCTGTCTCCTCGGCACGGAGAACGGATCTTAATTAGGATAAAAGCTTGAGTGTGTGTGTGTGTGTGTGCGAGTGGTGATCAACACACCGACAGCTTTATGCCGCCCATCCTCCAGCACATGCACACAGAGGTCAGTGAATCACCTGCTTTGACTGACCGCTATCAGCAAGGTCATCTGTACACAGTGTTATTACAGGACAGAAAGGCAGGCAGCAGGTTACAGGGTTTCCTGTCAGCGCTATTTTCGTATTATGGATCCTAACAAAGAACAAAAAAATACACTATGTCTTTATATTAACCCCCCCACAACCCCTTCATCCTCCACGGGGAGAGGTCAGAGGTCAGGCTGAGCTTACAGAACACCACCTATAGCTGCTTAGATGATTTTTTTTTTCAATCTTTCAACACTTTGTGTTCCTGGTTATATATACTGTAACGCTCCTAGACAAAGAAAATGTTGAGCGTGAAGAAGTCGCTTTTATCTCTTAATATTTCATTAGCTTGGTAGTATTTACTGACTCACAATCGTCCATTCAGCCATTGTTACAACTTAATACTTTAAACAAGGACATCAAGACACAAGTCTTTTTTAATGTGAATACAGAGGGAACTACACTCATTATCTGTCAGCCTCTGGTTTCTACCTGGTATTAAATGGCGATGCTGTTCTGAGCTCTGAATTGGGACAACGTGAATGTTGGAGGATAGCATTTGACAGCAACTCCTGACAGCAGATGATCTGCTTGTAAAGCTCACATCTTGCACGTACTTGACTGCATATTCTTGATGTACTCTCGCCTCGATCTAATGAGGCGGATGAATGTGAAGCTTTCACAGCAGCGTAGGCTGGGATCTGGAGATGAGCCCGTTCCCTTTCTCTTTCTTGCCCTTCCCCTCCTTCCCCTCCCTCTCTGGGGGGGCTGTATTTTTGGAATCAGCCCATTTCATTCAGTTCTGACTGAAAATACACAAGAGGATCAGCAAGGAATCTCATGTTTGCTGGGATATAAGCAACACAGAGACAAGGAATGACGCTCTCAAACAAACTGAGCCGATGTGTATGAATCATCAGAATATAATACAATAACTACAATATTTAAAAAAAAGAGATCAAGATGAATGAATCAATAAAATGGGAAAAGGATAACACAGAAGAATCCTTCACTGCATTTATTAAGACACGTTTGCAGTTACTGCTTGGATCCTTTTTATAGAAAAAAAAAAAAACGACAACACCCTTTTCCTTCTGTTGTGTGTCCAACACACATGTGGATGCTCCACCAAAACAGATGCTTTGTGCTGTAGTTTTCTATTATAGATGCTCGAGTGCAAGCCAGATAATCAAAGTGACTTGCCACCTTATTATCACTGCATTGTTGGATATGTATTCATGCATTCCCTACATGTGTTGAAGTATTTTAATACTTTTAATACAAATTCCAATGAAACAGTGGGATTACAAGTACTTCGTTAGGTGTCACAGGACGTCATGCCATACTTACTTTGCAGTTCTGACATGGATGCAGCACCCTGAAGGTGACATCATTTGAAAAAGGTACTTTAATATTTCCATACGTATTCTGCATTAAATACCCCCCCACCCCCCCACACGTATTGCTGTCCTCACAAGAGATGAACGTAAACTGGCCCACAATGGCAGAATTCATGTGAGCCAGCCCATGTGGGAAATGACTGATAACTAAATTACACATTTGTTGCTTCGGGTTTATCTGGATTCTGACAAGCATGCATTAAAAAGCATTAAAATCGTAAACCGGACTGGTGCTGCGTCCGGTTAACTGTTGCAGTCGGTGCGGTCGGTGGTGAACCTACCTGTCCCGTATGCTTTGGCCACCAGCCATGTGAGGCTGCAACATATTTTGGCTCGGGAGAAGTCATAGTGCTCAAAAGACTTTATTGCTGGAGCAACGAACGTCTTCTTAACATCCCTGACGTCCTGAACTTCACCCATATTTCTCCCCTTGACTGTTCCCTCAAACCCTACGAAGCGAAAGCATCCCAGTACTGGAATTTGGTGGAAAACTATAAACAGCTGTGAACTGAAGAGATGGTCTGTCTTTCCGCGGATTAGTCACTGATATGCATGTCCTTCCAGTAATAAAATGCTCATTGGGCTAAGTTTTTCTTTTCTTTTCTTTTCTTTTCTTTTCTTTTCTTTTCTTTTTTTTTTGTCTTTTTCGGTCTCGTTCACACAATGGATCGCTACTCCTGGTGTTTCTCATCCATTCTGTTTTCTACCAGTTGAAGGGCTCTCCGTCTGAAGAAGCTAGGTTTCCTTGGAAATCAGAGAGGAGGGAAAAATGCTCGTCGACTGGAATAAAAACAACAATATTTCCATTATTTGAGTTGTTTGGCAGCAGCTGGCTTCTTCCTTTCATGGCCATGTGTCATTGTATGAATAACCTGTGTGTTTTGCATTCGGTCCTCTATTCGGTGCCGTGATGCGGTTTTCCTGCCGCACTGAGGCTTTCTCTAGCTTTTCACGTTTGTTGCCTAACGCGCATGTGCGAACGGTGCTTTCAAACGCCACTGGGAATTTTAACACTTTTTTCTGTATTCTTTGGATTCAACCGCCCAAAAACATATTTTACCGCAATTAAGTCAGTAACATGGCATTAATTTGCTATACTGCAAAAATGTCCACCCCGGATTACTTTAACAGGCTGCATTTTTATTACTCATACTCATACTCTGTTACACGATAGCCGTACCATTAAAGTAAAATAGGAAAAATAAAAAATAACTAAATAAAAAGAGATCAAAATACTTTAAAAAAAAGGGATACATTTTAAGACACCGTGTTCCAAATAAACCTTTGCTAAGGAGAGATAAACAACAGAAAAACAGGACGAACTACAATTCCCGACGTGCAAAGAAAGCGATGTTGCGGCATCAGTGTGCGTCGGGAACTGTTTGCGACTGTAGGAGGACTTGACGCGAAGAGGTAACGTTATTTTTATGAGTAAGTAACAACCAAATAGTGGCTCAGAAAGTGTAATTTCAAAATACTTAGAAACTTTATTTCTTCGCAGCAGGAGGTATTTAAAACTTTCATTTAGAAAAAGTCGGTTTGTCCCCTTTTTTCAGTAAGCTATGGAGCTTCGTCATACTCATGTTATTTGCAGCTGCTGCCATAACATGTCACCTAAATCTTTTGGCTTAACGGAGCGTCTCTGCTTTGTTGTGGTTACAGGTAGCGTTTAAACATGTTTCTGCCACGAGCCCTGAAGGTGAAGAGGCCTGATCAGGGATCGGCCCAAGTTGTGACCAAGAAAAGCAAAGTTGTTCAAGAGGAGGATAACAAAACTGTGTCCGAGACACCTGCTCAGAAGGAGGAGGCATGTGAAAACACCCAAACACGAGATGCGACAACACAAGAAGCTGCAGAGAGCTTAGCACCTGAAGATGGGCACAGCTCCCTCTCAGATGACAGTGATGATTATGATGAGGAGGAGGAGGAGGAGGAGGAACCAGTTAAATCATTCAAGAAGAACCAGAGATGGCCTGAGCCAGGAGAGCCTGTCTGTGTGATGTGTGGTCGCTATGGAGAGTACATCTGTGACGCTACAGATAATGATGTTTGCAGTCTCGAATGCAAAGCCAGACATTTAGTGCAAATGGGCATGGGGACTGGGGCAGATGCATTTATGCAAAAGGACCAAAATAAAGATGAAAGGACTGCTCAGAGTCAACAGCCAGCAGCTGACCCTGGTGGGTTGGTTGAAAGTGAACCGGGCTACTCCTACAAGGAAGATCGGTTCATATCAGGCCTAACAGAGGAGCAGGTGCAACGAATTAAACAGGAGCTGGGCATAGAAACCCAGGGGAGAGATGTCGCAAGACCTGTTGTTGAATTTGAGCACTGCAGCTTCCCTACCACATTGAGTGGTAACCTGAAAAAGGCCGGGTATGACACGCCTACCCCGGTCCAGATGCAGATGGTCCCTGTTGGTCTCACAGGCAGGGATGTGATTGCCAGCGCAGACACAGGATCAGGGAAGACTGTAGCCTTTCTGCTGCCAGTGGTCGTGCGGGCACTCGAGGTACAGTATTGAAGCTAATATGTCATATGCAAATGCCATCAAGTTAAATTATATTTGAGGAGGCAGACATTTCTACAGCCTGGATAAATAGCACCACAGCCCCGAACTAAATATGTAAATCTGATTTGGGGGCTGAACTGTCTCTTTCAGTAAGAAAGCTTGGATTGAATCTGCTTTAGTATCAGACGTTTGCCCTCCTGAGCTACCCCTTAGCAAGACACTAGACTCCATGTCTGACAGAAAAGCTGCTCCATAGATGACCTCTGTAGATAAAAGACTCGATGAATAAATGTATCCTCAAAAAGACACAAACAACTTTACGTTTAAAAATTCACAATTCCTCTCTTGGAGAGATGCAGTCTGTAACATTGCTCCTGCTTTCAGAAATCAGCACACAGCGTGGGCAGCCCTGCGGCTCTGATCCTGACCCCCACCAGGGAGTTGGCCATTCAGATAGAGAGACAGGCCAAGGAGCTTGTGCTGGGACTCCCCAACATGAGAACCGCCCTGCTGGTGGGAGGCATGCCGCTTCCTCCACAGCTCCACCGCCTGAAGAGCAGCATCAAAGTACAGCCTCTGTTTTTTGTTTTTTAAAAAAAACAGTTATTTTCTCCTCCTGCAGTCAAATCTTGAGGCTGTACATTTTTCCCATGTCATGGTTTGTTCATTTCTCAATCCCCTTTAGATTGTCATCGCTACCCCTGGGCGCCTCATCGAGATCTTGAAGCAGAAAGAGCTGAAGCTTGACAAAGTGAAGATTGTGGTGGTTGACGAGGTAAGACAAACTGTGCACTTTAGACCTAGTAATTCAGTTCGATTCTATTTTTATAGCTTTAAGGATTAGTAATGTAAAAATTGTGTCTTTTAGAAGAGAACACGTAATGACAGCTTGTGTACATGGTGTAGAAATGATTCAAATCCCTTTTGATTCCTGAAAGTCCTGAAACATGAAACGTGTGCTGCATCCTGTAGGTGGACACTATGTTGAAGATGGGCTTCCAGCAGCAGGTTCAGGAGGTTCTTGAGCAAGTCCCAGAAGAACATCAGACTCTTCTAGCGTCGGCCACCATCCCCACGGGGACGGAGGAGCTGGCCGCCCGGTTGGTCCGTGACCCTGTACGTATCGCTATCGGCGAGAAGAACCAGCCGTGCGCCAACGTCCGACAGATCCTGCTTTGGGTGGAGGAACCTTCCAAGAAGAAGAAGCTGTTTGAGATTCTCAATGTAGGTCATAGATTAGATGTTTTTCGATTTTAAGTGCGACTTTTTACACTAAAAATCATGAAGTCTTAAAAGGTTCATTATAGGTGGAGTATTCCTGAACACTCTTCCATATGGTTTCTTTTACTGGTCAGCAGATATTTTTAGCTTTTGAATTAGGACCAGGTCTCATTGGTCTTTACACTCCAGGAAAGTACTTTTGAAGAGAAACACAAAGTGTTTCATTAGATCAGTTTTAGCTTACAGTTTATTTATTGCTCAGTCTTGACAGGCACCGGTACCAGCTTGGTATTTTAACAGCTGGCTATTTTAGGTGGGAATATTTTAAAGTCCAGTAAAGAACCAGCCTCCCCTTCCACCATATTCAGACAGCCACTGAGGAAACTCTGGCCTCTATCTGAAGGAAGTGGGTGGGCACAGAGCCACGGCACCGCTCCAGGAATCCCAGCAATAGCTTGGACTGTTTATTTAAAACAGAAATGGTCGACTTAATTAACTTTAAGTACAAAAGTGCTCTTAGGTCGTAGTTTGAGTAACATAAGACCCTTTTCTTATAACTCAAACTATAGTGTAAAGCTGAATTGTGGAATTACAAGGCTACAAAACTGGGATTTGGACGAGACATGACAAAAGTCTGGAGTGGACACGACTCAAACACGAATCAAGGCATTAGCTTCATATATTGCAGCTCTTAAGGATAGTGCATAATAGATGGCTGAAGATTAGAGTATGTTCTCCCAGAGAACAGCAAAATTAAGAAGGTGTGATTGGGAGTATGCATTTGTTCCTGTCTTGTTGAGTTATAGTTACTGCTGCCTGTTGGAGGGCTGGAACGTACCCAGATGTATAGATGCCTCTAGCACAATGACATACAGCCGCATAGTATACACAATGTATTAGTCTGTATAGCGTTTTTGGCAATATTTTTATATAGACAATATGTAAATGTAAAAAAAAAAAAAAGATCTGCTATTTTAATGTTGTCATTTTTCAGGATGGTAAGCTGTACCAGCCTCCAGTGGTAGTGTTTGTAGAGAGTAAACTCGGCGCTGATCTGCTCTGCGAGGCAGTCGCCAAGGTGACAGGCCTCACTGCTGTGGCAATCCACTCTGACAAGAGCCAGTGGGAGCGCAACCGCATCCTCCGGGTGAGACCAGTGGGAAAACATGCACAGGGAATAAAAATCAAACAGTGCTTCCATGTTTGGTGTCCTTAAGAGTTTATCTTCAACAGCACAGACAGATACCCACAGCTGAGGCTTTCCCCGAGCATCCAGCTTCGGTCTGCATGGTCAATGCAAAGAGACACAATGCAGAAAAAAAAAACACTGTTTGTCCATTTACGTGCTTTTGTTCTTAAATACTGAAACCTGTAAAACCTGGGAATTATGGGAACTACATGTTAATAAAAATAGGCTATTAATGTCTGCTGCATGCGGTACGTACAGACTTATAATTGTGGTTTTCTCTTCAGGGGCTGCTGGATGGTGATTTTGAGGTGGTGATCAGTACAGGTGTTCTGGGCAGAGGGCTGGACCTGGTCAACGTCAGACTGGTGGTTAACTTTGACATGCCAAACACAATGGATGAGTATGTCCACCAGGTTGGTCAGCACTTTTTTAAATAGTTTCGTTAGGAAAACCTTTCAATGTGGATAACTAATCTCATATTACCTTTTTTTTTCCCATCTAGGTGGGAAGAGCAGGTCGGCTGGGACACAGAGGAACAGCCATCACTCTTCTCAACAACAACAACAAGCGGCTGTTCCTGGAGGTGGTGAACCGAGTCAAACCAACCGGCTCCATTCTGCCCCCTCAGCTCTTAAACTCACCGCATCTCCACGAACAGCAGAGGAGGGAACGGCAGAGAAACAAGAAGGACCCCGAGGATTCACTGGTTACCACGAATAACCTCCTTGACATCATAAAGAAGCATGACCGTCGCAAGAAGTAGAAACTTCTTCCAAACTTTCATGGAATGGTGCTTATTTATTGAGTAACTTGTAAATGTTCAGTTTGTATATTTTGTTTATAAATAAATAAATAAAATGTGTTTTCTGGGATCTGTGTTTCATGTGATTATTGCAAGTATCATAAGAATAAGAATCCTCATTAATCCAGATTTGAACTGAGAGCCAGATGCACTTGAGCAAGGCACTGAACGCACACTGCCTTTTGTACAAACTCTAATCAGTCTGATTTCAGTTTTATACAATATTCCAACTACAAGTTAATATTTTTCCCAAAGTTTCTCAGGAGGTTTTATTTATAGCTCACTGCCTTGCTCAGTAGATTTAGGGAGTTTGAGACATTTCGTTTATTTTAACGGTAAAGGGCTAAATTTAGATGGGAAACCATAACTAGCACATTTTTTCCACTGGTACGCAATCTCACAGATGATTGTTGGTCACAGTTTACATATTGTGTCTCGGTATTATGCTGCCATCTAGCGGTATCATAACGTGCCTACAGGTCGCGACCATGACGTGACGTAGCGCTTTCAGAGAATCCAGCCAATCGGCTGCCAGTGACGGGGACGATTTGAAATTGAAGCGGGTAGAGGCGGAAGCTAGCAGGGAAATATAAACACAAGAAGTTTTTTTATTCGCAAGTGCAAGTAATAATTTATTCCAATAGATTTTTATTTTCCTTTAACTAACATGTCGAGTCATGCTTATGTCCGTTTTACGTGTTTTTTAAATGTAGTTGTTCGTGTAAAGTGCAGCTGCCGTTAACTCGCCTCTCTTGTTATTACGCCGTCCACAACCATGTCGCTATTTAGCGTACAGGCGAGGAAACACACCGCTTATTACGACAATCTGCTGTCAACGTCAACATCCAGGACGCCCGGGCGAGAGCGAAAGATAGCCGACACGACGCTGGGTAAAAGTGTGACCGCATCCGGAGAGTCTGCGTGTGAAGACAGCAGGTCATCCGATAAAAGCCGCCCGGTGAACAGGACGTATGTCGTCTCTGCCCTGTCAAAGAGCGGCAGTGGGCAACAGACCCCTTACCGAGCCCGACTCACCCTACAAAGGCGGTCAAGGAGGAAGACCGGGGCCGCGACGGCGGAACAAACGATGACAGACTGCAGCCAAAGCACCACAGCAGCTCCGGAGGAGAAGAGACTGACTCTGCAGCGCAGGACCAGGACTCCCTCCGCGGACAAGAGCGGACGTGGGCAGCTTGGCGGCCTGCAGTCAACTCCCAAAGTTCTCAGTGAGCCAAACGGGAGGACACCGGGTTTATTCAGGTCCACGAGCTTAAGAGAAACTGCGACTCATGTCCAAACACAAGGGAGGTTTGCGCAGAGCAAGACCTCCTCCTCTTCTTCTTCTTCATCTTCAAGTAGAAACACAGACGAGGCCCAAACCTTTAAAACGCCGACCAGAAAGACCCCGTTTGAGAGAATCGCCGCCAAACGAGACGTGTTTGAGAGACTGGCAGGGAAAGAAGCTCCCAAGCCAGTGTTGGTCAAATCTGCCAGTCTGGAAAGGCCCAAACCCCGAGCACAGCACGCCGAAAACACTAAACCCGTCCCGGTCCCTCGGATCAGCAAGACGACCTCAGGAAGACCCGACACGACCCCGCAGGTGATAAAGACACACACATCGAACCAAAAGGGAGACGTGACCCAGGTCAGGATATCCGATGCTGCACCTCCAGAACAGATCCTGCCCCGTACCAGTGAGGGTCTGAAGCAGCAGGGCTTACTTAAGATGGAAAACAGTGCCGTTACCGTGGCTGTGCGTGTCCGCCCCTTCAGTGCCAGGTTTGTGTTTCACTGCCGGGTGACTGAGAAGCAGGCCCCCTGTCAGTAAATTAAAGTCTGGTTTTGGAACATCTGTGTATGACACGCGGGCATGCTACTTGCTTAAAGAAAGGAAAACAACACATTTCTGAAGTTGTGTGGTCTGCTCTGATACAGGGAGAAGGCTGAGAAGTCCTCACAGGTCATCTTCATGAATGGCCAGGAGACCGTGGTCCAGCATCCAGAGTCCAGGCAGAGCTACTCCTTCACCTACGACTTCTCTTTCTGCTCAGTGGACACCAGCGACTCCACCTTTGCCTGCCAGCAGACTGTGTACGAGACACTGGCCAAACCTCTGCTGCTGAGGGCCTTTGAAGGATTTAACACGTGTCTGTTTGCCTACGGACAGACAGGTTCTGGTAAATCATACACGTGAGTGGATTCACTTTTTATTTACATCAGTGTTCTCGCTTATGTGGTCGTGTTTGATTTTGTTTCGGTTTTGTTTGTTTTTTTACTGTAATCTGTCACTTTGATGTGTTAAGACTGACTGTTTTGCAGGATGATGGGCTTTGAGGAGGAGGTAGGGGTGATCCCAAGATTCTGCCGGGAGCTTTTTTCTAAACTGGCCTCAATAAAAAGTGAAGAGGTAAGCTGTCTTTGTTTTTGTTTTGTTACATTTCTATTCCAAATTCGGTTTTATCTGAGAAATTATTACATGATCTGTTTGTGCCCCTTTTGTATCTCAGGTCAAATGTCATGTAGAGATGAGCTACTTTGAAGTGTACAATGAGAAGATCCATGACCTGCTGGTGACCAGAGAAGAGCCAAACCAGAGGAGGATGCCGGTGAGTAGTTTGCTGTTGAGTGACACTCATCCCTGGCATGGGTTTTTACCTCAAACTTGCCACTGTGGCTGAAAAATGCAGAAAACCTTTGTTTGGATTTGTTTTCCAGCTGAGGGTGAGAGAGCATCCGGTCCACGGGCCTTATGTCGCTGAGCTCTCGGCGTAAGAAAACCTCGTCTTTCTTTCTTTATTGGCTGAAAGCTTGAACATTCTTGGATGGTATGTTTTTCAGAGTTGCTCAGCTTTCTGTTTCTTCACAGGAATGTGGTGCGCTCTTATGGGGATATTCAGGTAAGATCAACCAGGTGTCTTTTTACACTCTCTTGTTAGTGGGTGCTTTCAAGAACAAGCTAGGTCTTCACTGTCAAGCAGACAAAAAGCCTGTTAACTGAATATAAAAGGCTTGTCATGGAAATAAATATCTTCAAGTGAGATTTCCCACAGAGAATCAATAACAATCTAAAGTACTTTTTTTTTCTTCTTCTTTTTTAGGGCTGGCTGGAGCTCGGCAATAAGCAGAGAGCCACGGCAGCCACAGGAATGAATGACAAGAGCTCCAGATCTCACTCTGTCTTCACCTTGGTCATGACCCAGACTAAGGTATGGACTCTTCACCGTGTATTTACAGCTCCACTAGATATTACGCCTCTTTTCCACCTTTGAGTTTTTACGTATAAAGAGAACAAATTTAACACAGAGGGAACGGATCAATTGTGCTCATGTTAAGTGCCTGTGATTCACTTGTGTTTGTGTGCACAGACTGAGCTTGTGGAAGGAGAGGAACACGACCACAGCATCACCAGCAGGATCAACTTGATCGATCTGGCAGGCAGCGAACGCTGTCACTCTGCCCAGACCAGTGGAGACCGGCTCAGGGTGCGCACACCTTTACTACCATCTGTGGTTAAGTCATTAAGCACTTAGTCATTACTTTAATTAATTAAAAAGTCCTTGATTAGTGGAGTTGGAGATTTTTAGGTGAACCACGGCATTAATCTTTATATAATTTTATAATTCACAATCAGAGTACAGTTTCTGATTTTAGAAAGCTCTGGTTTATTTGCAGGAGGGCGCCAGCATCAACAAATCCCTGCTAACGCTGGGAAAGGTCATCTCTGCCTTAGCAGAACAGGCGCTGACCAAGAAGAAAGTCTTCATACCGTACAGAGACTCTGTCCTTACATGGTGAGGGAACAGTGTGCTTGTGAACGGTTTCCTTGTTTGTAATCCCGTCAGCATTCACAGCGACGGTTCGGATTCTCACCCGCAGGCTGTTGAAGGAGAGCCTCGGCGGTAACTCCAAGACGGCCATGATCGCTACGCTGAGCCCGGCGGGCACCAACGTGGAGGAGAGCCTGAGCACGCTACGCTACGCCCAGCAAGCCCGCACAATCATAAATGTGGCCAAGGTCAACGAGGACACCAATGCCAAGCTCATCAGAGGTCAGACATCCATAACATACGCACTTAAAATTTGTGTACTGTAGACAAAATATGTAAGCCTTGTGTCTGTGTCCGCTGTCTATAGCGGGCTTTCAGGGATCTTTTTTGAGGCACATTTACTGTGTTGGCTTGAAGTCACATGTGAGGCTGGACAAATCCTTGGTCATACACTAAAAAAAAAAAGGGGGGGGGGGATGGGGCTGTAACAAAATATCAAAATCATTTTTATATGAGAGATTGTTTCCTTTTTTTCCCCTGTAGCTGAACATCTGCCTTTCAACACACAAAGCTGCACCTGTATTTCCTTTTTTACAACCAAAACCACAGAGTAGCTTCACAGGTGTAGTCAGTATTTGTGGACTGGAAGAACTTACACACATTCATATAAATATGTTCATGTCTGTCCTTCAGCTCCTCCTTCATCAGCCCTTTTTTCCCCTCTCCCTTTTGTTCATCCCTGCGTTTCTCTCTCTGTATGTGAACATGCTCCTGTTAGGCGCTCGCTCCCGATCGCTTTCTCTCTCCTCCTTTCCCGCTCACCCTCCCGTCTGTCGGCCCGTTTATCCATCACCAGCTCTTGCGCTATCCAGTTGAAATTAAAGCCTGGCCCTAACCTTGCCTCCAGGCCATATTTATGCACTGTCAGTTGCACACGGCGGCTAACTGTCATGCAAGTATTATTTTTCATAAGATGATAGCGCTGCTGTTTGACGTTTTTAGCACTGAGGGGAGCTCTTGCTGTGGATTTCATTCACGATGCCTGTCAGCAGGAGACGCTCAAAGTGCGACTCGGACATACAAACCAGGTCAATGCTGCTCAGTGAGTTAACTTCACTGAGGGACAGTGTCGAGCACTTTGCTGACCAAATGTGAACATTCCTCTTTAGAGTGGCATCGTCCCTGCTCGTTTACATAATCTTGCTGCAACAGTTTTCTCAGTAGGAAATACTTTGGATGAACTCCTTTGTGTGTTTCAGAGCTGAAGGCAGAGGTGGAGAAGCTGCGAGCGGCCCAGATGAGCTCCCAGGGCGTCGAACCAGAGAGAGTGAGGCTCTTCCAGCAGGAGATCGCCACCTTGAAGAACAAACTCTGTCAGCAAGAGAGGGAAATGATTGAGGCCAATCGGTCAGCATTACTGCTTTAATCCTGCCCAATCCTCAAATGAACACTTTCTTTTGCAGTGGAGGGGGTCAAATGAATGCTAGTTCTAAAGTTATTCTTCACACACACACAAAGTAATAGTATATTTACAATGATCTAGTTGTTCATGTGTACTTGCACAGTCTTCATGCGCACAGTTTTTTTTATTGAAGTCTAATAACAGAAAGATTTCATTCTTTCAAGTATATATTTTATTAGGCTAAAACATTCAACATTCTGATATTAGAAATAAAAATAGTAAATTTTTAGCAGTACAAAGACGTAGAAGTAGAGCCCGACTAATATCGAATTTTTAATACTAATACCGATATTTGGCGTATAAAAATTTGATATATGGGCCAATACAGATGTAGTTTGGTTTTGTTTTGTTTTTTCTTTCAGACATATGAAAAATACGTAGATTTCCCAAATATTTCTTATGTGTAGTTATGCTCTTTCAATACAATCTGGATTTATTACCACAGCAAGTTGTGCGCTACTCATTTATGCTCTGCTTGGATCAGCTGCTTTCCAAACACTTGTGTTCTCCTCTGGAAAGCTGCAGAGCGCCCTCTGATGGATGAACAATGCAACATCAACACTCCTAACTTGGTTGAAGGGTGTTTCTCCCATGTCTTCTTTAAAACTGTTGAATTGATCAGCCATTATAGACTCTGATATCGATATATGACTTGGGCTTTACTTAGCAGTGTTTGATGTTAGTGCTAGAATCTGTTCTTATGTCATTTTTGCTTTTGGTTATTTATTTATTTTTTTCAACTTTCCCGGCAGGGCGTGGAGAGAGAAACTTGAACAAGCAGAAATTCGCAAACGAGAAGAGACCAAAGAGTTGCAGGTAATTTCTTTTTTTGTTTATTTTATTAGTCTACTCTTCTAACTTCCTGCACTCGCTACTCTTGTGTTCACATGCTAATAAATAATGTCGTTAAAGATCAAGCTGAAAAGGAAAGAGATAACCCCCCCTCCATAAATAATTGTTGGTGTGTGTGATCAGAAAGCAGGAGTGACCTTCAAAGTAGACAATCGTCTTCCCAACCTGGTGAATCTGAACGAGGACCCTCAGCTGTCTGAGATGCTTCTCTACATGATCAAAGAGGGTCGGACCACAGTGGGCAAGCTCAAGTCTAACTCCAGCCACGACATCCAGCTGACTGGAGCCCTCATTGCTGACCAGCACTGGTGAGACCAAATCCTCAGAGGGGTGTGGAAACAGTAGCATATTGTTCTGTCAGGTAGAATGGCTGCTTCAAGACAAATTATGGCTGGATATAAAAGAATATGTACTCCTACTAAGATATTTGGCCACATTCTTTGCATTTCAGTTAAAATATTTCATATTTTTTTATTTTTTGTCAGTGTGATATCCAACATACACAGCACTGTCAGCATCATTCCAATGGAAAAGGCCAAGACTTTTGTTAATGGGAACCTCATCTCTGAATCCACAGTCCTACACCATGTAAGTAAAGCAGCAAGTTCTAGCTTTTGTGTACAGCTATTGGTTCCTTCTGTTACTCACTGTAAATCAGACTCAATGGCCACGCAGGGCTCAACGCGTTTCATCAAGGATTTCTCTCTGGATCTGTCTCTCTTGTCCGGCTTCTAGGGCGACAGGGTGATTCTTGGAGGAGATCACTACTTCCGCTTTAATCACCCGGCAGAGGTGCAGTCTGGGAAGAGAGCGTCATGCTGGACAGGCGACGGCGACGGTCATAAAGATTTCGAATTTGCTAAAAACGAGCTCCTCGCAGCTCAAAGAGTGCTGTGAGTGGGAGGAAAAGACCAGACGGAGGTTGTAATTCCACCAAACTATCAAAATCTGAATTCCCATTTTTGTGTTTCTCAGGCTTGAGGCAGAAATTGAAGAGGCCCATCTTAAAGCAAAGCAGGAGATGATGCAAGGAATCCAGATGGCAAAAGAAGTGGCTCAGAAAGAGCTTTCTGACCAGAAGGCGCTTTATGAGGGAAAGATCCGAGCCTTGGAGAGAGAGCTGGTACACGAAATCTATTCTTTCTGTTTTTTTTAAATATAGAAATAGTCCAGTTGAATGATATTATCTTACATTTATAAACATCAGTCATTTATTATTGTCATCTGTATTAGATTACTGACAGTCTGTATTGTTTATTTACTGTAATAATGTAAACTAGATCCTCAAATTGAAATTGGTAGGTGTATTCTCTTCACACTTTTTTTATTGTTAAAGAACCTTTAAGCATACTAGATTTTTGCATACTCTCACACCCGGTCACATTATGCAAACTGCAGATAAATGCCAGCATTTTGTTCTTTCAGAATGAGGAGAACGAGCGGAAGCGCCAACAGGAGTTGGAGCAGCAGAAGGTCGCAAGTCAGATGGCAGAGCTCAAGACTGCCAAGCTGGAGTTGGAGCAGGAGGTGGACGTCCAGAGGAAACGTCTCCGTATCCACATGGAGACCCAGGTTAGGCTTTGTGATTAAATTAACGAAACTACAAAAAAAGGATCTCGATTATTTAGTATGTGCATCTCACACCACTGATAACCTAATCAACTGTACTTTTTTATATGTTAAGTATGTGAATACATTGGCGATAAGCAGGAGCTAAAATCATGTTTGGCTGTGTGGTGATCGGCCAGCCTTGATGAGTGGCCTGCTGTGTGAAGGCTCTATCTCAGGTGTTACATTGTGAGGTACAGGTGGAGACGGCCTTGCAGGGGAATTGGGCAAAATTAAAAAGGACATGAACAATCATTTTTTGATGGCGCTTTTTTATGGATAAAAGTGAAAATAGCTCAGGAATGTGACCGCCGTACTGTCAGTTTTTCCAGAAAGCGACTGTTGCCTTTTCTTTCCCCTCTGACTGCAGCCGGGCGGGTAGGTGGCTGAAACGTGCAATAGCTTAAGCAGCCAGCTTCTCGTTTTTCTGAAAGTAGGCATACAGGAAATCTATATTTAATAATTTCATCACCTCCTTCGTTTGCTCGTCATCATGTTTTCTGATGCTATGAATGAGCATTAGCAAATATGCTGACTCTGGGCTTTATGTTTAACCATTTGGGATGTGCTTCGAGCCACCGTGGAGCTTGGCTTCAGGCAGAATGTTTTACCGTGATGGTTTTTAATGTTGTTTACATTACCATGACTCACTCAAGGCTATGGAAGAGCATCGTGTGCGCCAAGCGAGGATTGTCGAGGCCCTGGAGGCGGAAAAGAAAAAGATCAGCAAGGAGCTGGAGGAGATTCAGAAGAAAAGAGCTTTAAGGGAAAACCATACGGCCCGACATGGTAAGAGTTAAGTCACCACTGAATGTGTTTGGGAGTAAGGATCACATCGTGTAAGCAGAGTTGTCCTGAGCAGCAGAAGCATTGGAGAAAATCTGTTTGCCATCATATCGACGTACAGTGAAGGCATGTAATCCTCAGTAAAGGGAAAGAACTTCAAATTTCAGTTTGTCTAACCACACAACAGTTTTCCACTTTGCCTCGGAGCATTTTAAAAGAGCGTTGGCCCGGTGCTGTTAGTTTCTTCTTTGACACAGCATACTGCGTTCACAGACAATGATTTCCATGACTGGATCGTGCCTGTTTTTAATGCAGTGCTGGCCGAAGGCCTGGCGATCACAGGCGGCCAGTATTAATCTTTGGCCTTTTCCCTTTCCAGATTTCTTCAGATTCCTGGAGTCTTTTAATGAAAATTATATTTGATTGTTTGTTTTTTTTTACAAACATTAGACACAGGAGCAGATAGTTGCTCCTCTGCCCATCTTATTTTCTGAGAAACTGCCTCGATGCTCTTTTTTATATCCAACCGTTTTTTTTTACTCGAGTCAATGTTGCCTTAAAGACTTTTTGGTAAAGGTTAGAGAGCCTGAGCACTATGCTGCCCTCTCATTCTGCTCATTTGTTTGTACAAGGATCATATTAGGTGAATGGATAGAATGTCAGACGATGCTTCTTTGAGGATAAGAATTTATGAGCCTCTCAACCCTATAAAATAAAGAGCACGGCCATCTGCATCTTACTGTAATTCCTTATAACGTCTTTGGGACATGTTGGTTAAAATGAGTGGAACAGCCAGTGAGTAGCTTTTTCCAGCTGCTTTCCTTTTTAAAGTTGAGTCCCGGCTGTGTACTATCTTGTACTGCTAAGTGAAGATCATCTGAGCCAAATGATATTGAACTCTGGGCTGTTGGTTGAAGGTAATGTTTCATTTCTCTGTTGCAGTCCCTCCACAGTGGGATGCCATGAAGTTGTCCCTGATGATTGAGGAAGCCAATAAAATCAGTGCTAAACTGAATAAACACACAGTCTTCAGCAGGTAGGAAAGAGAGGATGGGGAAAAGTCACAGATATTTTTCTTATTATGTGTCATATAAACACAAAAACGATGAAGAAACAGTGGGATTTCAAAAGTAAAGGCATGCAAACCTATTTCCAGTCGTCTTCTTGTTTAGTTGCTTCCTTTAGGGGTCACCACAGCCAGACATAAAGCTGTAAATGAACACGGCTCCTCTGAACCTCTGACCTCATTATATTGATTGACTTTACCCTCTGTTTTAGACACGAAAGCTCAGAGAATGAGAAATGCGGTGGTGTGCTACAGGTGCGAGTTCAAAACACAAAGCTGGGAATTACGACTTTCTGGTGTCTGGAAAAATTCCAGAATAACATTGCTGCCATGAGGGAGCTCGAGCAGGTAAGTCTGGGATCAATTCTGCGTTCAAGTTCATTACTATTGTTTTGTTTTTGCTGTCATATCTTTCTCAAGTTAAACGGTGTTCTAGTAAGACAAAGCCTGCCTGTTCAGCCTCTCTCTGCCTTGTTCTGCAAATTCAGAGCCTGAGATCAGCTCCTGTCACTTGCAAATTTCCAAACTGTTGGACCTCGTTTATAGTCCAGAATGGATCGTTTTATGCCCGACTAAGGGATGCTGCCTCACTTTGCGATGCTTTTCTCTTAAGCTGAGTAAATGAGAGTGGACATGTCATCAGGAGTTTATTCACCACAGGGGGATTCCAGCTCTAAAGATGACAATGTGTTTTACGACCCCGATGATGAGTGGGAGCAAGATATATCAGCCTCCTCCTCCTCCGCCTCCTTTTCTCGACGAAGGTAATTATCCAGCTCCTCCTATCCATAAATCTTTCTTCCTAGCGTCCTACATTTACATAAGATGGGTATTCTTGTTCAAGTGCTTGAAATATGGAGGCGGGAAAGTTTTCAAAAACACTGCCTGTCCCTGAGGGAAGTGTGGGTGTGTGTGTGTGTGTGTGTGGGTTTCAGGATGTGTGGCTGGAAGGAAAACATAAAAGTGCACAGATATGCATTAACCCTCTCCCTGTAAGGGAACAAGTTTACACAAAACATGCCCCAAACCCCACATTTTAACAGTTCCCATTTCTTTTTCTTTTTAATTTTACTTTTTTTTATGTGGAAAGTTGAATGAAGGTAAATACTTCAAGCAAATTTGGAATACTTTAGTTATTTTCACAGTCCTCCCAGTTTCCAACATCGTGATTTACAACCTGGCACACATTTCTTGATATTCAAACAGTGCTGTTTTCTCTCTTTCCCTCTTTTCCTGAAAACTTTCTGCCCAAAGAATAATCCCCTCTTTGGTGTATTTTTGTTTAGTAATTTTCACATGCATGCAGGTTAAGGTGTTTGTTTGGTAGCGCACACAAACACAGCACCTGCTGTGCACGCAGAACATTTTCCCCGTCACATTGTGGTTGTTCTTTTCAAGCAGTCCTGGCGTTTCCAAACTACCGCCAGGCGCAGCCAAATGAAACACTGCACGGGCTCTGTGGCTCCACCATGTTGCTCCTTTACTCCATTAAACTTCTGCCTTAACAATCATCTCTATTTACTGACCTTTCCACCTCTGGGTTTCTCCTGCAGCTGAGGTTTATTCTCTTGAGTCTAAAGAACAAGTCAGCATAAATGTTGAATGTTGGCAGCAGTACTGAGTGGGTTTCTGGTTGGTTTGGCTTTAGAAGCAGGAGTTTGCTGAAGAGCAGAAGGATCTCAGGGCGTCTCTACGAGATCCGGGTGCATCCCATCCAGAGCCTCCACAGTGGCTCCTCACAGTCCGCCGGTACGACACACAAGAAAACATACATCAAATATGTAACACCATTTAATTAAAAATGAATGGAATGATTTGTTACATGAATATAAAGGTGCAGATCTGCAGCATTCAGTGCTACAGTTGTTAAACACTCAACTAAATTAGATTTTTGTGACAAATAATCATTTAAAATGTTTCACGAGGTCATTTTTGTGCACACCCACTCCTCTCCGTGTCTCACCCAGGGTTAATGGGGGTGACCAAATCCCCCTCCCTCCATTCCAGCATATCAGACCCTGGGATGCCCGGCATCTGCAAGGAGCTGGTTGGCCAATCACTGGCCCGTCTGCGCAGTTCTACAGGGTCGGAGGAGAGCATGGCAGATCGGTTAATCTCAGACCTAAACCTGGTCTACGTGGCGGTCCAAACCATATCTGACCTATACAACAGCCTGGATGATGACAGTCAGGACAGTGGTGAGGCCCAGTCAACTTGTACATTAGTAAATCAATAGCTGCTGAAGGATGAAGTAGAGCATAGACAAAAGAAAAGCCTGGCAAGGATGCACAGTCTGGTTTTCCTTTCCTTTATTTTTCTTTGTAATTGTCCTAAATTGCGCCAACATTTTTTCTGGTTAGGTTTTTATTGAGTAAGGCAAGGCGAGTTTATTTATTTAGCACAATTCAACAGCAAGGTGATTCAAAGTGCTTGGTGGTTTCTTTTTTGCAGTATTTGTGGGTAATTTGGTGGCCCAAACTGAGTTGGTGAAGGCCACGACAGCCATAGAGAATGCAGTGTTTGTTACCATGCAGTGGTTGGCCAGCGTCAAACCCTCCTCCGGTCTGCTCTACACGATTGCCGAGGAACTTAAAAGCCAAGTCAAAAAGATGGGAGGGTTCTTCCAGATGTTGATTCAGGTAAGAAAAAGAAATACTCAAAGGTATCGCACGTTAAAGTGACAGTACACAAAGTTTCATTATTCTCTGATCTATACTCTCTGCCCATTTTCAGTTCAAGGAAGCCTTTTTTTTTTTTTTTAGCGTTAAAGGCTATGCATTGACATGATGTCTGGGTTTTCTGGTATTTGCAGTATATGAATGAGTCAAAAAGAGTGCAAAATCTAAGCTGACAAATGATTTTCAATTTTGCGTAGTTTGGAGACGGGGTGGCTAATCAAAATGCAGAGCATTGATTGACGGGTCTTAGCTCTGAGCTGTTTGAGCTCTGTCTATGGAAATGGCAAAGCAGAGGGAATTCTCAACCTTGAAGCCCCAAACAGAACATGAATATATGGAAACTAAATCTAAATTCCTCACCAGTCGCAGCACCTAAACACACAATTTTCCCGTCTCGATCCTTACTTTTAATTTTTTCTAGCATTTTAATTTATTTACCGCCCCTTCAGACTTTGTCGGCTGTTGTGCTCTCTCGCTTGCATTGATTCGCTATTAAATAAATTTGAATTGAACCCGTGTGTAGTTTTTTTTTTTGTGCCGATTCGATGCCGAGTGAAAGATTCCTCTCCCACACTCACATCCAGGGTTGTGAATCTGATATCACGTCGATGGTGAAAGAAGCTCGGAGGAAAACCAGTCAGTGCCTGGATGCAACTTTGCTTGCACTTGGCCACATGGCGGTGGTGACGGGCGCGTCGTTGAATGTTATGGGACTGGGCGCCCAGGCTGCAGGCAAGGTAAGACCTCTACTAACTTAGGTGGGATATCTCTGTTTGGGCCCTGTGGTTCACTCCACTCATGCCCCTCATCACAGTATTAAGTGTATAATTGTGAGTGTTAGGTACAGCCATGGTAACACAGTATCCAATGCTAAGGTTTTATGTATCAGTGTATATATATAAAATTATGTGGTCCTTCATATGAATCACAAAACATAACAGGACACACTGTCATTATTTATTTAACAAAAAGATAGTTCCCTCCCAAGTCTTGTTGCCCATTAATCTAGGAAGTGTTAAAGGTTAGTTTTGAGACAATATGAAATCTATTATTCTTTATAGATCTGGTAACTGACTGGAATAACGTGGTCATAAAAAGTCATTTGTGTTCCTTTTTTAATCGTTAGCCTTCAGTGGTCACTTGTCTAATGGAGGGAACTGGTAAGGGTGTCCGATCTCTCTTGGAGGACATCATCGCCATCACCAGGGAGATGCTGAGAGAGGCTCAGCTGTCCTATCCCAGAAGCCCAGTAAGAGATCACTCGTTTATTTAAAATGTTCTGCCTTTTGTCCTCATGTGTAGCACAGAAATGCTATTTCATAAACACATTTTCTGTTACACATTTATCTGGTGTGATCTTAAAGTGCTATCCATGATACCTGTCACCTTTACACGCAGGTCCTCCAGAGCCTGAAGTCAAAGACTCTTGATTTAGCTCGTGCTCTGGAGAGGTACATGTACTGCCATATTTCGGTAAGTTTCACCAACAGAATCCACTAAAAACCACAATCTGTAGCCTCTAAACATCAAACTGTCCTGTACTTATAAATCTTAATTTTTTTTTATTTACTGAAAGGGCACCAAAAGTGGGAAAAAAAACCCTGGAACTTTCTCATCATTTAATTGTTTATCTTAATTAAAGACTTTGTTGTGACAGTGAGGGTGGATAGGAAAAGCTGTAAAACCCAAGAAAGTTTACATACTCCTTCATATTTTTCTAAAGATGTGAAGTGGTCCAGATTCAGGTCTTCACCGGGCCGATTCTTGCCCCCAGGCCTTATGTCTGACACCCCGTCTCTAAACCCTGAAGTTTTGTTTTTTTTTTCACACATCTGATCTACAACATAATGCAGCTTAATTTATTTTTCAGCCTCTATTGTTTCATCATGTTCATACTTTTATTAACAATGTAATAATAGATTTAAAAAATATTGTGGGAGGGAACGATTGGCATCAGTTATCTGCTTCGTGCAGCTTCATCACAAAAGTCTGGGCACTTGTTTTGGTTTAACCAGAGCAAAAAGACAACAGTGCGCTCAGCTGAGCATCCTGTAGGTAAAGGTTAAAAGAGGTCCTCCGTCTGGACACAGGCTTAAATGTTACGGATTAAGACTCGCTACCACAACAGCCCCATTAAAGATGCCACTCAGCCTTTATTGCTCCTGTAAAGCTCAGTGTGCCGTAAGCTTATCTCTCGGCAGTCATCCCCCGGTGATCGTTCGGGTAATGAATGTGTTGAATGAAGGGGCATAAGTCACAGCTAACAGGGTTGTTTGTCCTTATCTTGGCCACACAAAGTAGCAGGTTTGTGTTTTGGTCTTTTTACCTTTTCAAACCAATAATGACTCGTGTAGGCGGCTGGGCATTATGCTGTCCACAGTGTTATGTAGTCAAATAAAACTGAGTTACATCCTCCAAAAGCTTCTTTCAGGGTGTTTTTCTCACTAATGGTAAATGTAACAGAGGCTTGGATCCAAAACATTTTCTACTTATAATGATTCAGACACTGGCTGCGATTCTTTTATTTCGCTTTGTAAAACATGTAAAATATATTCTGCTCACCCTTTAAAATATGACTTGAGCAGAATATGGGAGTCAAAACTGGTTATATTTAGTTAATAGTAAGTTAAACACAGTAGGATAGGGTCTTTTTATTGTTTTGTATGGTTTTAATGGCTGAGGTTGTGGCTTGCCTTACATTGTTTCCTGTTTGTTTGCAGCCTTGTGGTCATTACGTGTATGTGCTAATGTCTGCAAACAGGAGAGGGAATCTGAACCGCAGGAGGTAGAGGAAGGGGAAGAGGAGGCCCTGGCTTCACTTTTGCAGAAACTGAGGACGACATCAACCAAACTGTTCCAGCTGAACCAAGCCGTTAGACAGCTGCATTCCTCTCTGTCTACAGCCTTACGAGGTAAAGCTTTCGATTGACAGTGTCGGTCACTTTAATGTACTTCTTTCATGCGCAAAGGTCAACGCTAGCTCTTCCAGATTATTTTTTGATAGTTCGGTGACAGCAGTGTTGGTAGATTTAAGAATGGTTCACCAATCTGTCCCTGCTAACCACCTCCTAGGAAAAGACAGAAGCTCCGACCTCAGCAGCTGCAGAGATACGATCTCCTCTTCTGCCATGGCTGTTGACGAGCTGATCACTGGCCTTTCCAAGGATGGAGTTGAGGCCCCGACCCGGCAGCTTTCCTGTCCTCAGACTGTGATGTCTGCACGAGATGAGCTCCACTCGGCCCTGCAGTCCTTGTCCTCTCTCTGGAACCAGCAGGAGAGAGAGAGTAGAAATTCGGCTAGTTTTGACAAGGATACAGAAGAAGAAAGCTCAGCCAAAGAGGGAGCTGCCACTCACAGTACTGTTAGACATCGAGTTGTGAGCAAGATTGTGTACGCCCTTGCTCCAGGTGTGCAGTCCAACAGCAGCCCGCACTGGGTATAGTCTTTATTTGTGGTGTCACATGCTCTTTCCGGACTGGCATGAAGAAAACTGCAGCATAGTTATCTACACGCTGTCCTTACACAACCATGTGCACACGAGAGCAGTTCCTCTAATTTGTCTTACTTCTAATGTTCTGTAAAGTGAGCTGTTTTTAAAATATTCCAGCTGATTTCTCTATCTTAGTAAAAATGTTGTTTCTCAGCACTTTACTTTTTTTTTTAAAATAAAAATCAAGTGTTTCGTTAAAGATTTAAGCCAGCAGAATGATTAGCAGTGCTGTGTCAGATCTTTTCTGCTTTACTTTATATATTTTTTTCAGAGGCATTCAATAATTCTACTGCTTGTTTTTCTTGTTAGTCCAAACATGCTGAGTCGATAGTCGGCACCTTAGGTACACCGCTTTGTAAAGACCTCGTTCACCCACAGGTTTTCTCTTTTGCATGAAGTCATTTTGTTGTCATGTTTGGATTGATCTTGCTTTTGTACATTGAATAACTCGTACTGTAAAATTTGCACTCAGGAGAGACTTGTATATTTGGTGTTTCTTCTCAATACACATACTCTAGCAGGGCACAGTTTTTAAATCTTGTTTGTTTTTTAGTGCTTTACATGACTATGTTAAAAAAAAAAAAAAAACTTGTACTAAAGTATATGTATGCAGTTTTTTTGCAAAGATCTAAACCTTTTATCCTGAGGGATGCAATTCAATAAAACATGGATTTGTGGTAAAGACTGTGCTCATAATAATAATAAAAAAAATCCAGTTTCAGTTTGCTGGCACTGTTTTGACCTCTTAGGTCGCACTTAAAGGTGCATTGCGTTTTTTCTGAAAAATGTTGCTCATAATAAACTTGGATGTAGATGGATTAATCAGGTGTACTATTCGACATTTTCTGCTAAGACCAGAGGGCTAGCTATAGTTATTAAAGCTAACCCGTTTAGGGATCCCTCCACTGTAGCTGATAAGAATGGTATGTATTAGTGACGGGGAGTTGCAGGCTATTCCGATTATTCTCCTGAACATTTATGGGTCTAACTATGATGATCCAGAGTTATATAAAAAAGCTTTTTAGTTTGATTCTGGACATACCTAAAGGGAATCTAATAATTGGAGGGAATTTTAATTTAGTGTTAGACTCATACTTGGATAAATCAAAGTAGCAGCTTTATTAGAGCGTACATGGACGACATGAATAGTTGTGATATGTGGAGAACTTTAAATCCATCAGCCAGAGAGTATTATTTCCACTCTTCTGCACTTAATGTTTATTCTAAGACTGACTATTTTCTGGTAGATGGAAAAATGCTCCCCCCATGTTCATAATGTAACCTATCACAATATTATTATTTCTGATCTTTGTCCTGTCACCTGCTCCTTTACACTTGGTAACTTCATTAAAGCAAATAAGAGCTGGAGATTTGACCCACAATTACTGAATGACTTACAATTTCATCAACATATAAACTCTCAGACCTCTTTATTTTTCGATAGAAATGATAATGCGGAAACCTCACCTGATATAATATGGAAAACATTTAAAGCCTATATTAGAGGGTGCATGATGTTGTAACAGGCCTCACAGAATAGAAATAATAAACTAGAACAGTTCAAATTAGAAAAAAATTACATGATTTGCAAACTGACAATGCAAGGGCTCCCTCTTTAGATAAATACAACACTATTTGTGCATTAAAAAATAAATTTAAATCAGATACCATCTGGTAACATCAATAGAGCATTCACCTTTGTAAGACAGAAGTTCTTTGAATTTGGGGACAAACCACATACGTTATTAGACATCTAAAGAAGAAAATGACAGAATGATTCACAAAATTAGATCACGCAATGAAAACCCGTCACCTCACACAAAGGCATCGATGATAACTTTAGACAGTTTTATGAATCTCTCTATACTTCTCATTCCACTGCTGAGCCTAAAGATATGCAGGACTTCCTAGACAAATGTGACCTCCCTGTGTTGGAGCAGATGGATCGCAAGACTCTGAATGCCAAGATTACAACTGAAGAAATTACTAAATCTATTGGTTTATTAAAAAAATGGTAAGAGTCCAGGCCCAGATGGGTTAAGGAATGAATTTTACAAACAGATCAACGTCAAACTTGATCCATATCTATTTAAATGGTACACTCATGCACTTTACCACCAACACTGAACAAAGCAGCATCCGCACACATTTGTCACAGTTTGAAAGAATGCCATCTGACACATTGGATAGATGCCTTAGTGATAGCCGGGGGTCCGAACATTATTATCTCATCATCTCATTATTTTATGACTCACTGTAGGAGATGAGTACACCTTCTACTCACTCAATTAAAGAGGAGTGGGAAAAGGAACTTGGGACCTAATTCAGTACAAAATTGTACACAGGTTACATTACTCACACTCTACTACTCAAATTCACAAAATTTGTCCGGACTGCTCTCCCTTCTGTGAAAAATGTATGATACATTATGTAAATCTGTTACATAGTTTATCACTTTGTCCAAAGCTTCAGGGTTTTTGGTGTGACATTTTCACTTATCTGTCTAATATTCTTAAAATCAAGATTGATCCAAATCCAACAGTAATTATCTTTGGGATCTCCAAAAGAACACAAAGTCTAGAACATGCTCAAAAATGTTTTATGTCATATGCACTGATCATTGCAAAGAAACTGATCCTGCAGCTTTGGAAAGGCAAAGAGGTTCCTGTGTTAAAGATGTGGCTCACAGAGCTTACAAATACAAATAAAATAAGATATACCATGAATGGCAATTTGAATAATTATGAACTAATTTGGCGTCCTTTACTCGTGTTTTTCTTCTGATTCTAAGACGTGTTGGGTTCACTTCAACGGTCCTGAAGTCTACTTTAGATGCCATTTAAATCATCGATTGGTGGATTTTTTTTTTTTGGTTTTTGTTCATTATTTTTGTTTGGAGAAAAAGGGAGCATAAGTCCAATAATTCTGTAACAACTGTGATACTTGCTTCTAATGAAAGATATTTAAAACAGAAAAAATCTCCAGCATTGCTTCTTTGATCCCAGACAAAAGTAACAAAAAAAAACAAAACACAAACACAAACAGAGATGGGAAAAGGCCATTTAACAGCAAATTAGACTGCAAAAATTAATTAAGCTACTCTAATAACTATCACTTTGGCTTTTTTTTTTTTTTTTTAAATTTTGACTCCCCCCATCCCAACCAGTCGCTGCAGATGGCTGTCGCTTTCTGAGCCTGGTTCTGTCTGATGCTTCTTCCTCACCTTTCCTTTTCCTCACCACTGTCGCTAATTGCTTGCTCAT
>VUQR01035939.1:48336-68160 GCA_015108515.1 Hemichromis elongatus
AGAAATAGTCATTTAAAAAAAAAAAAAGGCAAAGTTTGATGAGCACCACAGATTAATTAAAAGAAGAGGAAGAGGAAAACAAATGCAAACATATGATTCTGTTTCTAGGCGGAGTATTCAAAGCGAGTTATTCCTGTTTGTGCCTTCTGGAATTTCAGCCTGATGTAAGTTTGACCAACAGCACAGTCGCACAAACATCCCTCAATATTGTTTTATTTCAGTTAATTAGATAAATGATGTAGAAAGTAGTAGTGTTGTTTGATGTTTTATAAGACATGTCTCAGTCCTAAATATGAGTGCGATTCTTCATCAGTGAGTGTGTTTGTGCTGTACAGGCATACGAATACTAATAGCTGGTCCAGCGAAGGCTGCACAGTGATCCGTGATGGCTCTAGTGTCACGTCCTGTTTGTGTAACCATACAACAAACTTTGCAGTGCTGATGAATTACCTCGAATCACAGGTACGTTGAGCTCGCTTGTGATGCCCCATTTAAATCACACACATCAAGTTTCAGGTTATTTGAGGTAAACGTTAAAAGGTTTTGTGTTGATTTGAGTTATGTGGTGCATTTTTTACAACATGTACATTATGATACATTTTACATTCATGGTAAAATTGGTGTCGCGTATTTGGGAATATTACAAATAATCAGGGGTTAAAATGAGGTTAGTACATCTCAGACGTGTTACATTACACCACATCTTTATTATCAACAATTAAGCCAAAATGTGAAAGCAGTGTATGATAAACCAAGTGCACCCTTACTTCCTCCATAGATATTAAGATGGTAAGTTGCTGCTAAGCAAACAGAAGTGATTAAATGTTCACTGTGTGCACCTCTATAAAAGCAGACGTTTTAGTAGTTTGCTGGTCTGGAGCTTTCAGGTGTGCGTTAACACAATGCCAACAGGGAAAGACTTCTGCAGCCACCTTAGAGAAGCAGTTGTTGCTGCCCATCAGTCAGGGAAGTGTTATAAGGCCATTTCCAAAGCATTTGAAGTCCATCATTTCATAGTGAGAAAAAAATATTTACAAGTGGAAAATATTAAAGACATTTTCCATTCTTTTCAGCAGTGGACGCCCTTGGAAACTCACCTCAAATTCAGATTGCAGAGAAAAGCCAGAAGCTACGCTTCAGGCCTCAGTTATCATGTTAAAGTTCATGAAAGTACATTTAGAAAAAATGTGAGCATTGCTTATTGGTTTGCAAAATTGCAGTTGTGCAAACCGTGAGACCCAAGTGGAGACGTTTGGCCATAATGCACAGCAGCGCCTTTGGAGAAAACTAAACACCTCATACCAACTGTCAAACACAGTGGTGGACGGGTGATGATTTATGCTCCTAGCAGCTGCTAGTAAATGACACTGAGCTCTACCTGAGCACTCAAAGCACTTTGGACAACTTGGCTTATTAGCCTATTCACACCCTTTCATAAAGGAACTTTTTTCTATGCGTTTTCTTGGTTTATCACACACATTCATACTCTGATAGATGCAAATGAGAGCAAGCTGGGCTCAGTATCTTAGCAAAAAATGAGAAAAATGTGAGGAAACAATTGGTTACTTGAAGTTATTGCTGATAAAGCTGGTTCTACAAGCTGCTTGGCCTTAGGTTGCACTTAGTTTTTCACATACTGCTTTTGCATTTTACTCTAGTTTTTGTTTAATATATAGTGATGTGATATAATAAGTCTTTTGTTTTTCATCTAAGACCTGGTAAGGAATACATTTTGAATAAATGTCCTAATGTGTAAAGTGATGGAGGATGTACTTTATTCTTTGTTATTGTAGAGTTTTTACCTTACAATAGAAAGCACCTTGAGGCAACTGTTGTTGTGATTTAATGCTACATAAATAAAACTGAATAAAGTGTTTTTGAATTTCCTTTTACCGTGACTGTACGTCTAATTCCAGCTCCAGTTTAATCTTTGATCTTGGGGATAGGATTTGCAGTACACTGTGTCCGCCAGCAGGTGCCACTCATACTGCACCTGTTGTGTTAAAGGATGTAGAGCGTAGTACCGCTGTTCTTTCTGTTTACCTAAAGTTTGTAAGTTCATCAAAGAGCAAAACCATCAGCAAAACTTTGAGTTTGTAAAAATGTAAACATATGTTTTGTCATTTTAACCAACACAAATTCAGCGATGACGTAACAAATCACTTTGTTTCACATGAAACGTGCGATTTCTCAGATACGGGACGGCTGCGCATCAACCACTAGGATACTCTGACAACATTCTCCCCTCTTTTGTCTTTCTCCCACTACTGCCTCTCCTTTCTGTCCCAGTGGAGTCCAGAGGAAGAGCTTATTTTGACCAAGCTGACATTCATTGGCTGTGGTGCATCTCTGTGTGCTCTGGTGGTGACCTTGATGCTGTTCACTGTGCTGGAGTAAGTAACAGATTTTTCCTGACCTGCTTGCCTATGATGCGAAAATAGCTGCCTGTTCTCTGTTTGCCTGAGCCGCGAGACGCAAGGCAGCCTTGCCTTCTCTTGTGCTGCTAAACACAGCAGTCACTTTTTGCACATGGTGTCAAGCAGATGCAGTGGTTCTGCTATACATATGTCATGTTTTAATTTTAAAAATAGAATAATCATCATTTCCAAAGGCAACATAGCAAAAAACTCCAGTGTTTATATTTATATTGTACGTACAAGAAAGTTAAGAAAAAGTGCAACTAAATATCTTTATTATAGTGAAAAATCTAATAGCTTATAATTTGGACTCATTCTAATCATTTCTGTTGGAAGAACAATAGTTTTCAACTAATTTTATTCTTGTTATGGAAGATTCATTATGTAGCTTAAATATCATTTAGGCATTTTTGTCTATTTTACTCTATTTGTGGCATTTCCATGTTATAAGAAATACACGCTGAGATAACTGATCAGTAGCATCGTTGCTGCGGCTCTGTTCCTAAAGCTCCGATACTATTGACTTGCACTAATCCAGTAATTACAGTTGTCTACATGTGAGTCCACCCTGAAGGTTTATGGTGGCTTTCTGCAGCTGTTAATTAACATTACAGTCACCGAGGGATCGCGATCAGCTGGAGAGGAGCTGCCTCGGCAATTTACGACTGCCTCGAAAACAGAGAGCGCAGCCTCGCGTTTCACGTGCGCTGATGTACGACGTGCGTGTGTTTGCGCGCTTAAATTCACTCACAACGAGAGACAAAGCTGAAGCGCACAGAGCCGAGGACTCTCGTATTCATGCGGTGGGATTACAGTGGTCTCAAGCAGTGATGCAGGCATGAAATAAGCCTGATGGGCAGATAATGAGAGGCTCTCTAGTTAGTTTACTCAGCCAGTTTCAGCTGTCTTGTTTTTCTGTTTGGTAATTCAGTCTGAAATGGAAAATTAAATGTATTAAAGTCACACAAGTATAGTATGAGTAGCTGTTTTGTTCTTTTTGGTGTTTGAGGAAATAATGACATATATGGTTTCCTTATTTTGCTGCTACTGACATTTTTAGTTAGTTACGCAAACAGGTGGGGGGATACAATGAACTGGCATAAAGCACATTGTCAGTACTTTAGGTCACATCTCAGAACCAAGTCAATCTGTGACTTAATGAGATTCTGCACACTTCCCAGAGTATCTCTCGATCTGCTTCTTTATTCTCTATGGAAAGCTTTTCTTTTATCTAATCCCTGCAGCCACCTGAAGGCAGCATTACAGTTAACTGTTGATCAAACTGCAGCTATTTTTGAGAAGTGTAGCACCGTGATAGCATAGTGATATTATGTACCAGCAGTCCTGGTTGGGTACCTTCATTAAATCATGTAAAATACGTATACGCAAGTGTCTGTTAAGGCTTTGTGTTGTGCAGCTATTTGGCTCATTTATGGCAGTTTTACATTTCGATTGATGTTATTGGTGAGATGCGTTAAACAGCTGTGTCTTAGCAGCATGACTGAGATAGCATTGGATTGGTGCAATGCTGTTTAAGCAGATTCCATAGCATATGTCTTCCTTTGGATGAGGTTTTGTTGTCCCCCTCTCTATCCGTAGTATCCCCAAATCTGACAGGACGTCCATTCACAAGAACCTGTTCGTTGCCCTCATCTGTGCCCAGGTGATTCTGCTGTGCAGCGGCTCAGCCATTCACAACAAGGTAAACGTTATGTTGATGTTTAAAAGTAGGTTGTAGATTTAAATTTGCGGATGTCGTCATCTTTACAGAGATGTCAAGTGAAATGTCGTTAGAGTTAAACCTATGCGCAGTATTTTGACATTATGCGACATAAGCAAGTGACATAAATCTAGATTGAGGAAAATACACAGCGTTTGTAACACTTAGAGCATTTGGATTGTGCAGTATTTATCAGAAATGTTTTAAAGTCAGTCTTTAGTTGGTCTTTGTGATTAGGGATATTTGAAATCCTAGAAAAATGTGTTAATGTTAAAAAAACACATCATTTATATCTACTGTTCAGTCTTTTTGTAGTCACTCAGTGACCTGTAGATTTATTTAACAGTGGGCTCAGGTTGTCTTCAGCACTGGCGTCTGATGGGAACCTGGTTTTTATTCAGTTTTGTTTGTTTGGTCCTTTTGTATTTTATTAATCATAATCATGAATTTACACAAACTAACATTTCCTAATTGGAGGATATAAAAGTGTGCACACAGTTATCTGTGATGCTGAGATTGATAATGCTGTAAATGGGATATTTCATCTGAAACATACAGTTTAAACTTTGACATTTGTGTGTATTTAAGGAGTGTAGACACGCTTGACTTTTAGTGCTGTCACTAATGTGAGTTTCCTCTCATAATGAAAAGTCTCACGTTTATGCCTGTGCTCGTACGTTTTAAGGTGGCTTGTACGCTCGTGGCGGCACTGCTCCATCTCTTCTTCATGGCGGCGTTTAGCTGGATGCTGGTGGAGGGTCTGCTGCTGTGGAGCAAGGTGGTTGCAGTCAACCTAAGCGAGGAGCAACATATGAAATATTACTATCTCATCGGCTGGGGTACAGTTACTTGACCAAAGTTACACATGTAGACAGGCTGCCATGTTTTTTTTGTGGTTGTGTGTTTTTACGGTTTGAAATTCAGATGGAAGCGTTTGATTTGTTACGCTACGTAATGTGCAGTGCTCTACGTTCTGTGGAGAAAAAAAGTGTGTTTGTCATGCAGCCTCTGTGTGTGTGATTCAACAAAACATCAGTACTTTTACCTCCTCTGTGTGTGTTTTCTAAAACCTCTCCATCTAACCAGGTCTGCCTGTGCTGATAGTCACCATCACACTAGCGTCAGCCCCGAGCAAGTACTCGGCTGATGACTACTGCTGGCTCAGTCTGCAGAATGGCATTATCTGGGGATTTGCTGGGCCCGTCATCTTCATCATCATGGTCAGCAAATTAAATTATAATTAGTTGAACTGATGTTGTTAAAATAAAACATAATAGCAACATGAAGCTGTTCTGACTATAAAACCTAATGTTACTAACTTTCCTTGGATATGTGTGTGTGCTTTCTTTCTCTGTGGAGTCTTTGCTTCTTCCTCATTTCTGTACTCTCATGATTTTATTTTGAAGGTGAACATACTGGTATTAACCAGGGTTGTGGTCATCACAATCTCCACAGCCAAGAGAAGGTCCATCATGTTGGCCATGGGAGCCAGTCCGGTGGAGCGAGCGTATGAACAGATCAGGTAACGACCACAAGGAGGCACCATTTCTCCTCTTTTTAATACACATTCACCTCGGCCAGAGGCCTTGAAACAGACCAGCTGCAGTCATTAAGTGATTTTGTACTGAATTTTGTCATTTTGAATCAGTGGTTGTTGTTTATCAGGCAAGAGAGGGACACTTTTGAGTGGATTTTATTAGTGATAGTCATATAAAGGGCTTCAGCTTTAACTGGGTGTAATGTTATACTCTCAGTGTTTAATATCTTTCAAGTTGTGACAATATGTTTATCTTGTCGTGCCTTGCGACAGTATATTTAATTTGTGTATTTGTCATAGAATTGAAAAATTGTGTTACTAACTGACTAATTTATATTCTTTCGATGTAAAAGATAAATATATATAAATTCATGTGATATGTTTGTTAACTTATTTTAGTTGGGATTCATTTAGTGGTAATTGAAATGTAGCACATGCACCTGAATAAAGACCCGAAGTTCTGTAAAGTTAACTTTCCATGTTCCGTACAATGTGCTTTGATACACTGACGTCTGTGCCGCTGTTGCACCGTGATGCTCGTACAAAAACACCGTCCCAGGATCCGTCCGTGCTGTCTTTTCACTTCAGTGTGATTGGAGTGAAATCCTGCAAGCTTCGCTGTGACCCTATCGGATGAAATCACGATTGTGGGTGTGTTTGAACCTACCGTAGTCCACTGAAGCTCACAGTAGGTGCTTTATGAAGGTTTTCAAAACAGGCCTTGAACTATTTGCCTGGGTGGCAGCCGTCTCGGAAACTCAAACACATTCCTCCGCTGAATAAACTAGGGCCCGTCGCATGCCATGTCACACACACGAGAACACACAGACAGCTGTTGCGGTTTGGCGGTCACCTAATCGGAAAGCTAATTCCACTCTAAACAGAATTAAGGTGGATTTAAGGTGGGAAGTTTTCCCCCCGTGAGCCTTCCAGTCGTATAGAGTTGTATATGGAACAACCGGCTCACCGAGGCTTCTCGGTTTTGACAAAAAAACAAATAAAAAGTTGGGAAACTTGGAAATTGAATACAAGATGATCAGAAGGAGAGCCTGAAGGAAATAATTAAATACATTTTACATGGTTTCCTCAGCTCAGTCAGCTGCTTTAGACTGGTGTGATTGGCTGTTGTGTTTGTGGTTACAGGGCTGCAGTGAAAGCAGTGTTGGTGCTGCTGCCCATCCTTGGACTCACGTGGCTATGTGGTGTTTTAGTGCCTCTATCCATTGTAATGGCCTACGTCTTCATCCTCCTCAACTCCCTACAGGTACACACACACACACACACATACTCAGCTCACAGAGGCTGTGTTCAGTGTGTGAAAGTCTTGAAACCTAAATAACATTCAGAAAAATAATCTTACCCGTCATGAATGCAACACATTTACGCATGCAAAAGCTGGCCTGTTGGTCACACATGGTCTCCCACAGTGAATTACGGGGATCTGTGTTGATTATAGCGTATAGAAACAATACACTTGTTATTTACACTATAATCAAAATGAGACATCTTTTGAAATAAGCAAATCCGAGCATGCATAATTCTCTCAGTTGAAATGTCAGCGATGAGAGAAGCGCGTTCAGTTTTGCTCCCCTCGTATTTTTGAAAATCTCGCCATAAATAAAAAAAAAAAAAAAAAAACTGGAATAAGGCCGTGGCGAAAACTTTTGAACAACTTGGAAAAAAAAAGTTCAGACTTTTAACAGCTTTTTTTCATCAGTGAGAAACAGAAAGGTTTTCCATTATACATTGTAATTCTGCCCTTCTCACATGGTGAGGGTACACAGACTGTCAAGGTTTTTATTTGTCAGTGACAAGGCTGAGGCAGAAAGGGGGGAAAAAAGAGCTCCGGTCTGGCTTGTGTTAAGGAGGTGCTTCATTTTAACAAGGAAAGTGGGTTTGTATTGTTTGTTTGATTATATCTGCTTTATGTATTCAGAGGTCAGCATTACTTGTTTTTTTTTATGCCTTATCAACATTGGTTTTTAGGCTTTTAGTGCTGAAAGTCAACAGTTCGACTGTCACAAACTTTGAACAAAGATTTTTTAATTTTTTTTATCGGCACTGTTTAAAAGAATACAATAAAATTGATGAGAGGTGTACTTGTGTGCGTTACAGCATCATTTTTAAAATGGTCACATTACGAAACGTTGGTTTAGACATAGGAAAAAAAACTTTCCTCTGCATCGATCGCCGGGAAGCCTCGAATATGAAATCGTGTAATTGTCTCACTGCGGCGGGCGGCCCCAGGTTAGCCAGCCACGGCAGCATCTCCAGATCTGCTGCTGCGATTTGTAGTTGTCTTTTAATCAGCTGTACCTTTAATTGAGTTGTATATTTAAAGAGAAAATCAATAGAGGCTTCAGCTGCGGTCTGATCATTAAGTCCGGCCCCTTGGTTGCCATAAATAGTTTCTGTGTCTCCCTCATATCTCATTATATTTTTTTCTGTGTCGACAGTAATTAATGAAGAAGGTTTTCTTTCTGGGCTCTTATTATACAGATGCACTGCCATACATGCTAATACTTAACGTGGATTTCTATTCTTTTCCACGCATCGGCGTGTCTGCCGCTGTCCAGCCTCTCTGGTCTTCTTTCCAGCAGTGTATTTAAAAAAGTTTGGGATCAAAATGTAAAATAAGCAGCCTCAGAGACGGCTCGCCTCAGGCCTAGGTTTAAATAAAGAAATGAAATGTTTGCAGTTAGACTTTTGACATCTCAAATAACATGTCCTCATATTAGATGCTTTCTTTGTCTTACGACATACTTTCAGAGATAATGGAGAGACCATGCATATTTCCTTTGTGTGTGTGTGTGTGTGTGTGTGTGTGTCTCGGTGCTGTTGGGGTTTTTGGGCAGCTATAAGAGGTCTGTGGTGCTACCCAGCTGCTCTTTCAGGAACCCTACCAGGCTGCACTCTGCTCTTTTGACCCCGCTGTTCTCACTGTGACAGTTAAAGATGGAGCATTTGTAGCACATGTCAGGTTCTAAGGACTTCACCTATGACAACATGCTAAATACAACGAAAATGATACAATTTAAAAGGTTTTAGATGGTTGTTGATGTAAATGTGCTTGACTGTGCTCATGTTTGCACTTACATTTTTTTTTTGCTGACAAAAGTGAGATAACCTGGGGAGGAAGGGGAGTCGGGTTGTTATTTTTACCTTTCCTATTGGCTAAAAGTAGCTCTAAGTGGTTCTATGAGTGTCTGTCAGTGTCTGCTTGTGGGTCCTGGTCAAACTTGAGTCCAAACTGAAATATCTTGACAGCTGCCGAACAAACTCTCATGACTCTTCGTACAGAAATTCATTGTCTGCAGTAGACTTTTGATTTTGGCCCCACATTGTTTAGCCGAGTTTGGATATTTTTCTTTTGCACAGCCGTGAAAAATCTGGTCGGGTGATTCATTCTCCAGTGAATGAATCGATGAACTGATCCTGTAATCAGGACAATCATCATTAATTATTCCTCCCCACACTTTTAATTGACCTCTGTTCCATATTAAGGTCTGTGTCAGCGTCTGTTTTTAACAAATTCATTTAGTTTGTTTTATATATGTGGAATAAACCACCTGCAGAAAGCACTGAATGACTCATATGAGTTTCTTTTTTGGTCAGCTGCAGTAAATAGAGTTTAAAAAAATAACAACAGAAATAAAATAAAAGAAATAAAAGAGCGAACGTGCAAAGGAGAAAATGATACAAATTTTCTTTGCAAATTTTTATGATTTGAAGGTTTAGGCTTAAAGATTTCCTGGTCTTTAATAGAACCAGGCGAGTCTATAGTCTCATAGTCGTGTTTTTATATTTTAATTTTGTTTAATGACCCTCTTAATTTGTTAATTAAACCTTGCGTTACAGTGTATCTTTGTGGATGTGTAGATGGCGTTGCCTTTTATCGTGTCCCTTTGCTGTGGGAGAGTCCAGCAAAATATGGTCCCTCTGTAATGATGCTCGTAAAGATGATGAAATGTGCAAAACCTTAACAACGATGCACGCACAACCCGAGCTGGTGAGCAGGCGATAGAAATAAGAATTAAAAAAAAAAAAGAAAAGCAAATAAATAAATAAGAATGTTCAGGTTTTTTAGGAAATCGTTTTTTATTTGCAGCTGTTGTATTTTCAATGGGCCAGCCAAAAGCAACATAAAGCTTAAGCGGCAAGCCTTTACTGTTAAATCAATAAAACAGATAATGTTGACAAGCCTTTTTCATTGCTCTCCCTCGTGCCCTCCTCACTCGTCTTCTTCCTGCTCCCTTCTTCCTGAAGTATGTCTACCCCTACTGTTATTTCTCAGTGCAAACCAGCTGCGGCGGGCCATCATGAGCAAACGTACTAAAGCCCGGGCACGCAGATGCACCGTATGTCTGCTTCTCTGTGCAGCGAGGGCTCTGAATTCGAGCTCTCGCTGCTGCTGCTTCGTTTTGGGTGAAAGTATCCGACATGTGCGTGTCATCTGTGCAGAAGTTCTTTGAGTTGTTTAGTAATTCTGTTTGGCAAAACAAGAAGGCAGAAACGTTGATATTTTTCTTGATTGGTCCGATGGCTCGTGTGTGGTGCCTTCGTGTAAAGCTATAGAGAAATACTTTTGTTTTAGGGAGTTTTGGTCAATGCTGCGCTATTGTAAACACTTCTAATGCCCAGTAGATGTAAAAATCCCACAGCAACAGCTGCAAGTCACATTTCATTTCAAACCAAACACATCAGAAATGAAAAACTAATATACGGCATTTTACTTTTTAAAGAGCACCGTATGGAGTTTGGAGCAGATATGACGTTCCCCCGACTCAATTCTAACTTCCTACTCTGAGCCAGTAGTTTTTATGAACATCTTCACCATAAATGCAGACACGCCTCATCTGCCTCCTTATCAAGCCAGAGATAAATAGCAGCGAACAGCGTGTGTGTGCGTGTCAGCGAGAGAGAAAAGGGGAACAGGGGCTCTTTGGGGAGGCCATAAATTGCCCCATCCTCCGTCATCCAATCTCTTGGCAATGTCATTCAAAATCCCCTCACTATCCATTACCTGGGTATAATAGGCTCCTGGCCATGCAGTGTCCATCTTATTATTAGCCCATAACTTTAAACTATCAATAACTTTGAGGTGCCGAGAGAGACATTGGGCGAGGGGGGGGTGAAAGGAGGCAAGGGAGAAAACAAAGTAGAGAGGAAGGAAGTTACGGAGTTGGAAAGAAAATGTTAGGGTAACGATCGTTCTCAGTAAGTGGTGGAGAGCGCAACGAGCCCCTGTGGTTTGTTTTCAGTTTTTGGGTTTTTTTCCCAAAATGCATCCTTTTGTTTCTGTTATGTCCATTCGCTTCCTGCAGAGGGCAGCCCTGTGCCTCGTCATTACACTGCAAATATACAGAGAAATCAATGAGAGAATTTATCTGATCTGTTTCATTCATATCACATTAACCTCCTTTATATCACAGGGACTGATGACATCAGCATTTTCTTTTTTTTTAATGACATGAACGCGGCGGCGAGTCCACGGATGTTCTGTCCCTGTGGGATAAAGATGACTTTGGAAGAGATATTTGTACACGCCAAGGAAGAATGAGGCAGATGTACAGTGGTTTGGTTTTGTAAAAAGTTGCTCCGTCCCTGCCTCTGCCTCTCGCCTTTGCTTATGAAAACATTGCATTGCACTGCAGTTACATACACTCAGAATTTAAAAGTGGGGAGTAAATAAAACACTCCTGATAATCCAAAGAAAGACTGACGGTAAAATAGACGTTTTACCTGAGGTGTAATTTTAAAGCAACTAAAGGTTTCAAAGGAAATATTGTTTACATTGTAATGAACCCCTACTCAGCCCACTTACATCAACACACACTTACACGCACTCGGCTGGTGGACGTCAGTATGCATCCACGATACAGATATGATCAATAGAGTCTCGCACCGCTTATTGATTTTTGCCATACGGGAGGTTTGCTGTAGAAGTGAGCCATGCTTTTTACAGTGATTGTTGGAGAAGAGGTGATTTCTCCTTTTCGCTCAGTAGGTCAGAGACTACAAAACATCAGAGATTACACCTGGAAAAAAAAACTGGGATAAAATTTGATGTGAACAGACTTGGTGTAGCTGGATGTTACTGCATTGACTTTATAATGTGCTAATATCTGACTTCTGCTCACGCTGACTGTGAGAAACCACAATGTGTTTAAAGATGAAGGATTTGTTTCTTTTTGGTTATTTAGTCATTTTGTTTGAGTTTTTCAACTTTTTATCCCCTTCAGGTAAAAATGTCTCAAGCTGGCGACATGTATGTATTTAAAAGACCTCACATCCAGTTTTAATTCCACTTCCTGTCTCAGTGTGAGATGTGGTTTTCAGTGGTTTCTCGTTTTATCATCTTCCACAGTCTATTTTGATGCTTTCATTGAAATCGGCCCAGTTTACAGTCACCAGCACAGTTAAATACTTGCTGATGCTCTGCCTGTGCAAAAATCTTATTTTGCTAAGGGCCCTCAGCTTT
Source organism: Hemichromis elongatus (assembly GCA_015108515.1). Taxonomy (NCBI): domain Eukaryota; kingdom Metazoa; phylum Chordata; class Actinopteri; order Cichliformes; family Cichlidae; genus Hemichromis; species Hemichromis elongatus. The sequence continues at coordinate 60,492 of VUQR01035939.1, forward strand.
GCCATGCGAACACCAAGTCAGACAAAAAGATTTTTAAAAACGTATGAAAAGATTTTCATGTTCTTAAGAGCAACGCTGTGGTTTGTAAATATTTCAGATATCAAATTAATTTCCAGTTATCATGTTTTACATATTTTTGTGCAAACAAAGCAATAATGGTTATTTATTATATACCTCTTACATGATATATTTTGGCTTTTCTCTTTAAATAAGTGGCCCATGTGTGATCCTGCATTTCCATTTGTTGTAAAGTCAGGCTTTTTTTTGTTTTTTTTTGCTGAACATAAGGCCCCGTTAAGCATTGTGAACGTCTGTGTGCATGTGTGTCTGGACAGTGTGTGTGATCGCTTGTCACCGTTACCATCAACGCCCTACAGACCAAGGAGTTAGAAGTTATTTTAATTTCTCATTTGGCAGAGGAAACCAAAACAGCAGGACCTGGATCCAGTTTCACAGTCGGGCATCTCCAGCCTGTTCATCTGGACCTGCACAACTGGCCCATTCACAGCCACAATATTCCCCTCCTGTTCTCCTTCTTATTTTCCTACTGTACCATTTCTAACTGCGGCTTGCCACATATTATTTTATTTACTTTTAGGAATGCTACTTTTTAAATGTATATATACACTAAGATTTTTGTAGAAGTTATGCTCGTGGAATTTCCGTTTAATGTAATCAAACAAAGATTGAATGAAACATGTGCAAAATATCAGTCAGCGAACGTCGAACCAGTCCGACCTGTGCTGTAACACACTTCTTACTGCCTATAAACTAACTCTGCAGACGTACGCGGTGACACAGTCAGGAGCGTCCATGTGCACACATGGCAGAGCTCTCACTGGCCAGATTATGGAGGGAAATGTTTTTCATTTTGCACTGTTTGAGAAAACAGGAACCATATTCCCCTCAGTTCCCCTGACGTCCTTATTCATTGTCTGCCGTATCGCCGATCACACGCGATTTAAAGCAGCGGCCATCAGTGCAGGGAAATGTACTGGATGTACTGAGATAGCATGTGATTGTGAATATTTAATAATTCATAATTTCTAATTATTAAATTGAATTTTAATTACCTATGTACTGGAATAAACTAAAATACTGCAAATATAACTTTCTAACATAAATATGTACAAATTATTATACAGCGGTGGATGATGAAATGTTTAAATTAATGTAGTCATAGGTTAAATCATGGAGATTTATTTAGAAATCCATATTTTAATGAGTCTGTTGGATAATTATGAACAAACAAATAAATACACTCCTTGATTGTTTGCATTCCCACTGCCTGGGAAAATAACTTTCCCTTTGAAAAAGAGTCCACTGTTTGCGTTGCATTCTCAATTACCACACGCGGCATTAAAACAATATTCAAACGGGATACCAAGGTCAGCAGCGATTCCCACCATGCCCGTCTGAGATGGCACTTATAATGAGGATATAGCTCAGCTTTTTTTTAAGTAGTATATTTATAGTGTGTTTTGTCTCAACTTGTAATTTTATTTTTTTCCCCTGTTGCCTCTTTTCATCTTTTTTTTGCTATATTTTTTTTAATGTTTATTTTAGTTTAAATAAACAACATTAAAATTAGAGCCGTGCCGAAATATTTCATACAGCCGCTCGTTCACCTGCTTGAAGGGAGGATTTCTTACAGACGGAGAGGCTTATTTCACAACGTTAGCGTCAAGGTTTGTGTACAGAAAATTCTTTTACAAAAATGTTCACCTGAGTACCCTTGAAATTAACTGAAAGGTAGACAAAAAAAAAAAAATCAGCCTTCATTCTCATAGAATGTAAATATTAAGTCTAGGGTGTAAAGACAGGCCAGCCGAACCAAAGAACCAGCTGCAGCGGTTCAGATGGGGAACGACTGATTGTTAGGGTGGGGAGTTCTCTTGGCGAGATCAGTTTTAAAAGCTAGCCTGGGAAAATAAAGCGGCGAGAATAATAGGCTTCCTGTCAAAAGAGGCGAAAGAATTTCTGTCATTGCTCTTGCCGCCACCCCAAAGACCTCTCCTTGTGTTAAACCTGCTGGCATTTATTTGCCTTAGAATTACCTGCCAGCTCAATTTAGTAATAGACTGTGTCATAAGAAAGCAAACCATCCCCTTTGCCCCCTGCCCAATGATAACTATATGTGTGTGTGTGTGTGTGTGTGTGTGTGTGTGTGAGAGAGAGAGAGAGGGGGAGAGGGAAGGAGAGAAAGAGGAAAAAAAAGTGCAATTACGCTCAGTGGCCTTAATGCATGTCATAGTTTGTATTTTATTCCATGCTTTGATGCTATTAGTAATATTTATCTCTCTGTTTTTGTGCGTATATGCATGTTATCCCATCAGCTGACTGTAGACTCCATGACCTCACTCATCCATCACCCCCGTCACCTTCCCCCTCAGCCAGGCCACACAGCTGACAGTGTCAGGAGCCATTCCGACACCCAAAATTGCCCATGTCGAAACAATGACCGTTCTATTTATAAGTTCACCGCCTTGCCCAACTCACGCGACCGTATCGGTAACATCGGGGTGACGAGGTTGGGGATAGTCCTGGTTTTTCTTACTCTGCCACGTTGCCGCAGATCTGTAGATTTGCCCGGCTTTGATGTATACTTTGCGGGTAATTAGTGGGAACTGGGTCAGCGCAGGGCAAGAAAGCAAAACCCTGTTGTTCTTTTAGTGGGTGGGTGGGTGGTAAGGAGGTGCCGAGGCGGGGGGCTGGAGGGGGACGAGAGTGTCGGAGGGTTAAAAGGCTGTCAAACATTGGTTCCAGTTTGCATGTGATCATAAAAAAAAATCTCCTTTTTTTCAAAATGTATTTAAAATGTATTAATAAATATGTGATACTTCTAATGCTGCCAGGCTAATAGATAAAATAATTGTTAACTATTATTGAATTTATATTGATTACACTTGAGCGGTTACACTGATTTACAAACCAATGGGTCACAGACTTGCCACACGACGTGCTCATCTCGAGCGACTTTGAGTTAAATTATGAGGCAGATAAAAGGAAATGATTTGATGTAGGTTAACCAAAGCTGGTTGTAAGTAGAATGTGAATTCTCTCCTCATTTTGGCAAATGTATGTGTGCTGCTTCTGTTTTTGTTCAGTGGCTTTAATCAAGAATGTGAAGAATGAAACCTACAGAGTATTCAGTCAAAACTTCGATAGCTGATAGCTGACATCAGCTGGAAACTCAGTTTAAGTGAGTATCCCTTTGAGGATAGAGTAAATTATAATTTCACAATTTAGTCATGACAGGTTCCCATTCAGAACTTTAATGAGGACTACCTGTACACAAAGGAAGGTCATTAAGAAACCATTTAGCACTTTGTATATACCATGCACAGGTGATTTATGAGCACTGTGTGAATGTGTCTGGGAAGCTCTGCAGCTACCTGTGTGTTTTACTACCAGTACAGTGTAGCATTGTGTGAAAATAAACAAAACAGTGTGATAGGAACAACAGCTCTGGCAGCAGGACACTGATTGGGATGTTGATGTCCCCACTGGCCTCATGCCCTTCCTGCCGTGGCCCATAGCCAGCCCTCCACAGATACCCCGGGTCATTTCCTATGCATGTCAACGCACATAGATATACACTCTTCCCGTCGAGTGTTTACAGCCACATGCTGATTCCTATTAATCTGCTTCTCGTCGGGACGGCGTGCAGGGAGGGTCCTGGAGGGTTTGTGCAGGACTCGGGGGGCGCTGAAGGTGGGTAAAGCATTCACACACAACCTGAAAGCCCTGTCTGACAGATTGCACCAGGCCTGGACTTCTTTTTACATTGAGCAGATGTGGTCTCCCACTTGTTTTCCTTAGTAATTATCCCTCATTAAGTGAAAGCATGTGCCAATCAAACAGCTTAGAGAGCAAGAGCAGAGCCTGGGACAGGGTGCAGAGAGAGAGAGAGGGAGGCGAGGAGGTCTATACCAGGATCTTTGGGCTTTTCTTTCGTTTGTTTAAAAGCATACTGTCATTTCAGAGTCATTACTAGATTAAAGGCTATCATTTCCTGCGCTGCAGCAGTTTTAGAACTGGCATTATTGTGTCTCAGTTGACTCTTTAGCAGTTACAAATGTAACATCAAATTTAGCATTTCAAACTAAAATATAGCTGTCGTTCATCAAGGATCATTGCAGGACGGAGAGGGAAGCAGGAAAGTGATGCACCTTTGTAAAAAATGATCACCAAATGTTCTACCTCTGTATGCCTGTTACACTGAAATGGACAGACCCCAGTTTGGCTTGTGAGAACGTGAGTTTAACTCCACGTCTCCCAGTGGCACAGTCTCTAAAATAACCTCCTCTGGAGTTGCAAAGGTCAAGGGTTTGAATCCCCAGAGTGCAGCAATTCATGCATGGGTTATGTTTTCAAGTGCTCGGTGAGGTTAACAAATACTGATAGTTTAAATCTCAACCGCATATCATATTCACATATTCTTGGCTTCTCTGTAACTTAGATTACTGTTCCCTGATTAATGGTGGCTCCTTGGTTAATAGTCAAACATAACAAATGACTTACCAAGTCAGGGATGTAGACGCTTTTGTTTGATGCTCATGTTGGCAAGGTAGGATTATGTTTTTTGACATGTCAGCAGAGCTTGATAAAGCAATATCGGTATCTTCACAGGGGAGATACCAAATGTGGGACATGGGGATCATGTTCAGGATGGACTGCAGAGAAGTAAATAAAATCACAAGCGGTGATAACAAAGGCAATCATGAAGGAGACCAAGCGGATAACCAAAAAATAAGAAAGCAAAAGTACTAAGGGCACAGGGGAAGGCACACAGCAAAATAAACAACTGGCAAGCACCAATAATCTGCCAGATACATGCATTAAGCAGCGTAGGGTAAGGCTGGGGTTTCCTGCTTGCAAAAATGCAAATGGTCAGCAGCCGACACCAATGGTGTAGTTGTTCTTAATGCGTTATTTTCTAGTCTGCTTGTAGATCCTTGTTTGTAATGTCCATCTCGAAAAATCGCAGTCAAAACAAGTTGGAGGGCATGCTCAGCCTAGAGGTCACACTTTGATGGCAACATTTATTCAACTCAGACCAATGCAAAAAAGAGCAAAGTAGAGTAACAAAGATGTAACGATGATGTCAAAAAGACAAACCAAAACAAAAATAGAATAAAAAAATTAAAAATTCAACACCCGAAGACATAAAAGGAAGGTGACATGTTCCTAGCAAAAGAGGAAATAACACAGAATAAGAAAAACAAAGAACTCGTTAACACAAACTGACATCACAACAGAAGGCACTGGTGAGGTACTCCTGAAGCCCCCTGGTGGCCATACAAAGTCTATTACAGCTTTAAGCCTACATCTTCACTCACCTTACATGTAAACGGTGGCACAAACAAACTTTATTTCTGAAAAAAGTGTTACTCATTTAGATTCTCTTACAAACTGAATGGGTAGAACGTATTTTTTTATTACTTATTTTTTAACTTTGTGTGTCCAGCCATGGACAAAAACGACGATCCTAACAACGAGCGGGGGCTGGGAGAAAAGACACAAGTCTCTTCCAAAAAATAAAAGACAGAAAAGAGCGAGGAAAAAAAAACGAAGATATATGAAGTCTTCACGTCGATGAGCTATCATTCATTTTCACTTTGAAGTCCTGTGAACCGTAGTGAAGTGTGATTGCATGTGACAGTCGCCGAGTCTCCCGGTTTATCATGATGGATACACACCGCCGCCACGGTGGCGTTGTGCCGCACGTGTATGCGCGTGCACCAACACAGACAGGCAGATAAATACAGAAAGACACAGAAGTGGGATTATGTCGGGTGGATGTACGCAGACACACAACTACAAAGCCAGCTGATACACTCATGCACACTCACATGTAGATGCCCAATATTTTACACCCTCTTTGTTAGTGTCCTTTTCTCTCTATGTTTTATTTTTGAGGTTTTACCAACTCTTTGTAGTTTAATTTATATCTATTTAAATATAATTAATTTCTATTCACTTTTTACTTATGTATGTTTTAATTTAGGCAAATAAATACATAAAAACGCTATAAAAACTGTGTTCTGCCTCCTAAAAGCAAAATTATTTCCACTTTTATTGAATATAAGACAGACTGACAGCAGATTGATGGAACGCAGTAGGTATGTGAAACTGCTGCTGCTTCGTAAGGACACTAGATTATAAGGGAGTTGTATTACTGTTAATTTATTGTTCTTTCTCTATTTGCAAAAACATGACAGGCGGTGTCTCGGGAATAGAAAATGACTCATTAGTTAAAAGTAATTTGTAGGTTTTTAGAGCACATTAATTTTTTTCATATGCTGCTAATGTGTCTTTAGTCACTAGCGTCCTTTACAAATACAAGGTCACAGATGCGGCATAATAATAGATAGTAAAGCACGAGACACCAATCGGCAATTCACGTGTCTAAACGAGGGAAAGAAGGTCCGTCTTTCTGTCTCGCTGTCTCTGATTTCTCTCGACAGACATTACTCACCTACACTTCTCAATCTTAACACGTGCCATTAACCTCGGCCGGGCTCACCCTAGTTGAGAAACAGCAGAGCAAACGCATCCCATAATGGTACCTGGAGCAACGTTTTTCCTATTTTGCACCCAAAAGCAACTTGTTCAGACTTTGCATATTGCATCCATTTGTCATTGTTAGTCAAGGGCACTGCAACACGGTCTTGTCAGTGGTGCAATTTGCACAAAGTGTTCTGCTCAAATGTTACTGTGCATGTGTGAGAGTTGTTTGTTTGCAGGTTCCAATGTACCTCTCAGGTGCTTTAAAACTGTTTTCATGCCCGCCAATGTATGCATATGAATAAGTCGAACGCACACCGACACGAGAACAATAGACCAAGGGCGAATGTGTCATAGCTCTCTAGGCAAAGCGTACACTCTTTATAGAAAAAGAAATAAAACAAACATTTTGGTCCATTAGGGTTGGCACACTTTTTTGGAGAAATGGTAAGTTGAGGTTCAGGTGGTGTTCAACTTCCAGACACTTGACTTCGATTCTGAGCTCGCTTGTACTTACATAAGAGTGCAATTACTGTTTGGAAGCCAGTAAGAGTGGCTGTGCTTGAGGTGGTATATTGGGAGTGTGTGTGTGTGTGTGTGTGTGTTATGCCTTTCCAGCTCCTCATTGCCACGCGACAATAGGTGGCTGGCAGTACATGCTTATGTTGCAGCTGTCTGTTAATGTAGACTCTTTCTGACTTGCAGAATTAAAAAGCATCTCATTAAAGGCATCACGTATTTGTCCTTGCCCCAAATATTCTGCACTATTATGTACTGCAGTGCAAAAATAAACAGTATATATCCAAAAATATATAATGTATCCATGCTAGGATTGCAAATCTGTGTAAGATATCTGGTACCTTTTATATTCTGAAAGCAGTTTAAATGGAAGAAACTTACATGCAGTGATCCACCCGCACTGTGGTTGTAATTCTAATGGTATTTTAATGCCAGGTGCAACTGTAGCAGGAAGTGATTTCATATTGCTGTGTCTAATTCTGTATAAGTATACGGTTTGAGAGGATATACACTAAGATGGTATTATGTCTGTTACTGCAACCGAGTGTGCACGTACGCAAGTGCATAAAATCTAATTCATATCTTCAAGTAGTCTTTTTCTCTAAACTTACCCAGGCTCCAGCTGCTGGTTTTAGGAGAA
>VUQR01035939.1:68219-80115 GCA_015108515.1 Hemichromis elongatus
CCCCCCCCCCCCCTCTTCAATGGAAAACTGTGAAATTACAAAAACAAGATTGACAGCAGGCTCACATACAATTTGACAAGAGGGCGCCCCAAAAAGGCCTGTTGGATACCTAAGTATTTTTAATTAAACAGCTTTCTGCACTGGCGGCCGGCTTTCCCTCGGCAGTTCAAAGACTCCCGCTTTGACCCATGTGTTAAAAGTTTGTATCAGTTTTCCATGGTTGTGTTTTTCTTGGCGCCCAAGACACGCAACTCGAAATTGTCTTGTTTAAAAGCTAGTTTGTTTACAGTTCACTCTCGTTCTCGTGCTCTCCGTGGCGCTCCTCCATTACATTCCCACATGTGTGCCGTGTGATCAGGTTCAGGGTGTAGTTGCCAACTCCCACTGATCTCGCGGCAGGCTTGGTTTCTGCAAATGCTTCGAAATTTAGTTTACATTAAAGAAAGATCGCCGGAAGAGCAAAAGGAGGAATCTGCCACGTGACAATTACTGTCTTAATTTGCCGTCATCCTGGTTTATTTAAACGTAAAAAAAAACAAGTCAAATAGAGCGCTCATCTGTTTTTCTGGAACTTCATCTATAACATTCGTCCATCTGATGTAAAATCAATATGACACACACTGACACGATGCCAGAGCAATGGCAAATGTGCCGTCATTTGTCATCGAGTGGTAATAAAGATATGTCACAATTGATTTTTGCCCATTTTTCCCCCCTTTCTCTTTATCTCTCGCTCTCCCCATCTCTTCCTTGCTCTCTTTGCCAGTAGCGGTGATGGAAAAAATAAATGAACGTTATTAGGACTAAAGCGTGGCCAGACTCGCCAAACTCAATTAATACTTGAGCAAAAGGGCTGTAATAATATGAGGACCTGTGTTTTCATTGAGACGGCCTATCAGACGCTCTTAAAAGGAAAGAGACGGGATTCATAGGTGGATGGATTGTTGGGTGGGTCTCTTCTCTAGGAAGAAAGATTTTGTTTTGGCCTCTGCTCCATTTTTTCCAGATTTTTCCTTTTAAATATATTTAAACTGCAGTTGCCAATGTGCGGAAACGTGATGAAAGAAAAAAAAAGAGTCTAGAAACTAAGAATAAACGTACAAATCGTTCCTCGTTGCCGTGCTTGTAGACGTCTGCTGCTGCCGATGTTTTCCTTTGTAAGTTTTGTTCCTCCACGGTTATATGTGGCTCTGTGGTGTAAGCGTGTGTGCTCCACTATGTGTCCGTTGTGTGTGTGTGTGTTTGTGTGTCAGTTTTGCCATCGCGGTTTGTTGCCGCTGGGTTGTGTGTACCCAAGTTGCACTGGTGGTAGCGAGCAACATCTGTTTCGGGCTTGTTGTTCCTCTTGGCTGCTTTTCAATTGGATTTCCTCAAGCAGGGCCAAAAGCTGTCACCTCTGCCAGGCTCTGTTAGCGATCACCGCCGGCCCCTATATTAAGTAGGTGGTTCAGGGCTAAGCTAATAACTCTCCCTCCTCTCCTGAGCCATCACACACCAGTACTGGTGTTGCTGCTGGCTTCAGTGTGTGCCTGTTTGTGTGCGAACACTGACAGTTTGCCTCTGCAGCTACACACCCCGTGGAGGCAGGCTGGCTTGGGGGGTCCCCTCCTCAGCATGACAGCCCGACTGACTGGATGTGTGTATGGGGAAAGAAACGGGGAATCCTAAGGGCTCTTTTTTAATAGAATAACTTATCCACTTTCTGCAATAATGTGCAGTAAGAAAGAAACAGGAAGAAAACTTTGGCACCTACCCAAATCAAAATGCATCTTATTCCAGTTGTCAGGACTGGATGTATTTGGTTGCAGTTTAAAAAGCGGGGGAACATTTTCCAGCTAACGATCTTATTCAGTTGTAGAAATCCTCCTTTAATGGTTTACGTCATAGTTTTTTAATAACACGGGCAAACTTTAAGATGACTGAGAGCGTGATGATTTATTTTCACATCCCTCTTTACAGTAGGGTTTGCACCAGTAATGAATACAATGCTAACCTGCTGCAAACACGGGCAATTTCAGGTTGAAACATGCGATGCCGCCCAAATCTTAAAAACCTGTTTGGTTTGACTTTTATTTTTCCACTGCGTGCATCATGTGGTCTTCTCTCGTTCGTATCTTGAGCAGTTCTGGGTGCTACAAAGCATTTATTGGGCGGTGTTTACCTCAAACTGACAGAGTGGCAGGCTGCCCGTCTACCTGCCTTCACTTCTTCTCGCCAGCATCTCTTTCCAGCTGGAGCAGTTGCGTGGAGCTGGATTCGAACTGAGGGCCTGCAAAGCATCAACTCCCTGTTTCACAGCTTTGACAGACACTTTGATTTGACATGCCATGAGCAGTTAAAGTGAAAGTTATGTATACATGTTAATTAAACTGTTTATGTGTGGAGGGGTCAGAGACATTAGCAAGTCCCAGCGCAGAAGTGTGAATTTCTTTTCTTTTTCCCCCCATCGCGGTGTTTTAACCTCTTCTGTCTCTCATTTCCTTAATGATTACCAGGTGCGAGGGCAGAATTTTTCCTCCCCTTTTTTTGCCAAGTGGAGATGCGGATAGCTCTATTTGTGAAAAGTGTCTCTGTGTGTTTGAATTTGGGCGAGGGTATTTGACGTTTCTGGCAGAGAGTGACTCCGAAGCCTGGAACTCACTGAGGGGATGTAGAGGTGGTGGTCTTCAGTTGGTTAAGAAAAGGCTGTTGGTCTGTTTGAAATATGTAATTTGTGAAAACTGTATGTATTTTGATTTGTGATATTCAGTTAGACAATATAGACAGAGTTTGTACAAATCACTTCTGACATTAAGTAATTTCAGGGCTGAACGCTCTTCTTTACACTGTGTGGAGCACGCGGCTCTGGATTGCTCTAACGCGAGAAACAACGTACGGGTAGTTCATCTACATGTTTGTTATTGATACTGAGATAGAAACTTTGCACTAGAAGTTTTTTCTTTGTGCATCTCTGTTGCAAAAATAGAGATGCACACATATTCACAAAGGAGAATGAAATGCTTCAAGTTGGAAAAAAAAAGTTACTTGTCTTATAAATGGACATATTAGATTTGGTGTGCAGTAGTGTGCAAAACACTTAAGCCCCTTATTTATTTATAGTTTACCAGGAAAATGGGAACTGCTGTACTGTTTGTAAGGCAGATACAGACTTTGTACAATTGTAACAAGCTTAAAAACCTTTTTTCTTTAGCGCTGCCTGAATACTCTTTCAAGCTTTCTTTCCTATCAAACTGTCACATTTGCACCCATTTCTATAGATGCGACATAAGAAATGAGAGCAAATGTGCTTGTGTGACAGGTTGGTAGTAGCAATATCAAAGATACAATTTTAAATTGTGTCTTTGCTAGATTGTCTTTATGTCTAGACACAACATTGGTTCATCCCTTTGGTTTGGTGCCCTTTTTATGCTTTATTGATTTATAGATCAGTGTTAAGTGGCTTAAGTAAAAAGAAAGTACAGCTGAAAGTTAACCTGGTACAACGACTGGATTGAAAAAGCAGCCAATGTCCAAACAAAAACTCCTGGAAACTGTCTAAAGAAATCACAGAAACTATTGCTCAACACCACAATTATAAAACTATTTCTTTTTTAAAAAAGAGCTGAAAATGTACACATCTATTGTATATAGATGTGTTTTACTGCAAGTCATTTGTACGACTGAATAAAAATAATAGAGGATGGGCAGATGAAAAAATGCCAGGAAAAAACTGGTTCCTTTTTTCAATCAAACATTAGACTTCCTGTCATTATATCTCACGTTAACGTTTAAGCTCCTTCTCATACTACAGGGAGCGTTTGGTTGACAGAGACAATACATTCCAGTGAGAAAGAAAAAGCTGCCCTGCCAGTCCCTCTCCCCTTGCCAAGACACTGCCCTTCCACCTTAATCATAGTTTTCATATCTGTACATTGAAAATTTGTTTCCCAAGGACGGTGCCATAAAACTGCTGCTTTTTGAGATTTTTACCTGCCAGCTCTCTGCTTCCTTTCTCTACACAAGTGGGGAGGTTGATGGAAGTGGGAAGCAGGGGCGCTGATAGTACGTGAGGGGAGAAATGTAGAGGGATTGTTCCCTGAGAAATCTCTGTGAATAGAGGGGCCTAACTCTGCACATGCCATAAACGGATAGTATAATTATTATTTTTGTTATAAGAGGATATGGCTTTTTTAACACACTCCCCCTGCAGTACTCTTACTGTCAAAGTGAGGACAGCGTATGTGCTTGGGAGACTTGGAGCTGTTGTAGGGAATTTAAAAGTGTTCAGTGTTCATAGTCAGGTTTGTTTTGGAGGTGTGTGTCACTGCTGAACACATGCAAGGGTGAAGTCTCAGTGTTACAGACAAAAAATACCTGAAAATGTTGAATTTTTTCAATTATTTACAGTTAATTTGGGCAGAAATTAAAATAGGAGGAGAAGTTGTGTACACAAGCTGTAGCAGCCTTTAGTGGTAGGCCAGTGTGTGAATTATGTTTTAAACACTTGTCTTGTGTTATCTTGCTGAACTGTTGTCGTACCGCAGTGTACGAGCACGTCCAGCCTTGTTTTCTGTAGGAAATATTATTGAGCCAAACAATCAGTTGCTACCAGCTTATTCATTTTGTCTTCTCATAAAATCAAATGACTTTGAAAAACCAAGCATCACATCTGTTCTCTGGCCCCTGAATCGGTTTACTGAAATTCAAACTCCTTTATTATCTAATAACGTAGGAGTTGCCCGTCTTAATTCATGCAGAAAAGACATCTTTATTTGCCAAAGATCTGTATTTTTTTTTTTTACATTTGAGGAAGTTAATTTTCATTTAATATGTTCTCTTACAAAGCAGACACTTAAACACAGGAATAAAGCTTTTATTACAAGTATAACCAGTGGTTAATGGCTCACCTTAAATATTTAATGCACTCAGCTGATGCTTTTACGAAGAGTGAGTTGCAAGGACAACAGAGGTAAATTTCCAAAGGAGGCTGTCGACATCACAAACAGCCAGTAGTAAACAATATCAGGGCTAGCCGCTTTAAATGGCTTGACTCTGAGTTCTTGAAAGTGAATCGATGTCTGACTTTGATTTGTTCTTTCTGCTTTCCAGACAAAACTCTCGGTATCTCTGATAAGCAGGATCGCACGTGCACGTTTAAACAAATGCGCTTTCCTGCCCGGCGCTGCGGCATAGTGCCTCTCTCCGGGGCGACGATGTTTTTGGTCAAACACAGGAACTTTTTAAACATACAATTGTTCCATAATTAGTGAGATGCTAATTAATTTATGCTCCCCTGTTTGATGTACAGTATGGCAATACTTTGAAAGCAACTGTGTTCATTCTTTGCATAAATTTGTAGCGTTTTCTGCAGAGTTCAAAAGAAATGTGGCGGAGTTTAGAAAGGCACGCTTGCATTTAAATAATGCGCCCCATTTTCCCGTCTGTTTGTTTTTAGGGATAATATTAATGAATTAACATTTTAAACAATCCGTAGTTATTGTTGCTCTGCCACTTATTTTTAACTCAATTAGATTTTAATAGATCATTTTTTCCTAATGTGCACACGATGTTCTCCCCACTTTGTTCACTGCACAACAAAAGATTAATTACAAATAAGAGGAATGATCAAAAACATGATAATCAAATTGCAACAATAAGTTGGGAATTGCAATTCTAATGCAATACAATAGAGTATGAGTTACAAATTAACCACCCACTGTCTGTTAGCGCGCATGTGTGTGTGTGTGTGTGAAAACAGTATGGAGCCACGCTGGGTTTACATACATGATAAACACTTTTCTTGTGCTTTTAAATAAGTCTCAGTGGACATCACAGGTTGAGATTTTAAAAAGGCTGTGTTAAAGTCTTGTTTTACCTTATAGAGGCCTTATTTTTATATATTTATCAGCAGAAGAAAAGACACCCAGAATAAAGTCCTATGTAATAATTCTATAGTACCTCATTGTGATATACATTTAAAGTCAGTCTGTATCATTTACAAAAACTTTAAAAAAGCCAACTCTCTTGAATTTCAAAATTCAAAATTCAAAAAGCCGAAAATAAATAATATACCCTCGCCGTCCACTCATTCCACGCATCTAACGTTAAATTGCTTCTTAACACAAACTTTGTGCATTTAGGCATGTAGACGTGCTCATGATGCCCTGCTGAAGTTCAAACCGAGCATCAGAATGGGGAAGAAACTGCTCATCTGTTGGGATTTTTCCCACACAACTACATCTTTGAGTTGATAAAAAGGCAACAATAACTATATATAAATAACCATTTGTTACAACCAAGTTATGCAGAACAGCATCTCTGAGCATCCTTTGAAACAGAGGGGCTACAGCAGCAGAAGAGCACAGCTGCTTCCACTCATGTCATGAAGGGGTGACTAGAAGACCGAAGGACTGGTCAGTAAATGGTCATTTCTCCTGCAATATTCAGAATGTGGCGTAAACAACACTGAAAGTGTGGATCCATCCTGCCTTGTGCAACAGTTCACACTGTACGCACCATCCTACGAAGCCAGGATCATTTTAAATTGGTTTCTTGAAAGTGACAATGACTTCACCGAGAGGACCATCGGGATGTGGTGGGACTGAAAAATCTGATGCAACAGTGTAATCGCGCCAATATAGACCAAAATCTCAGAGGAATGTTTTGAGGACTTTATCGAATTTATGCCACAAATAATCAAAACAGTGCTGAAGGCAAAGTAGAGGTCCACCACAGTATCGGCGAGCTGTACCTAATAATGTGTCCGATAAGTGTATAGATTCAATTGGCTGCTAAAATAAACCTGCTGAAAAAGGTCTAGGCTTGCCTTTCACCTTTGCAGTCCACAGTCTCTTTGAGCTCGGTGGCTGAGTGTCATCTAATGCTCGGAAATTGGAGCAGAGATGATAACAGATGAAAAGATAATATCGCCGTCACACTTGGAGAACAACACAGTCTCATCCTTCATTCGTTGATCGATTGATTTATTTAACTTGAGGACAAGGTTTTGTAGGCGCTGCTCTTTTTTAGCATTCCTTCACTGAACATTTGAAACTGAATACTCCAATTACTCCTGTGTATCGGGTAGTTAAAGTATAAGCTATGGGATGCATTTTGAAAAGCAGAACCCTGAGCTCACCCACTGTTATTAGGTCACCAACCTCTCACAGTGTGCCATGGAAATCTTTTTGTTTCTGTTTTTATTGGTATGTATTCTGTCTTATTGTTTGGCCATCTTCACATGTGTATGTAACGGACAGATCTCGGTGTGCGATTCCTCGTTGTGTCTTCAGAATGGCAGACACAAGAGAAATTGTCAGTTGTACGCAAGGTGTCACCAGCCCGCGCGACAGACGGGGCAATTCAGTCCCCGGAGGACAATGCGGCCAGGTGAATTTGTAGTAGCTTGGCCTGGAGGTCGTCATCGTCAGCCGCTGTCGCCCTGTCACTCCGAATGGGCCCCCAAATCATGTTGTCAATGGTGATGCATCGAGATCTTCCTTGGGCAAAAATTGGATGCTCCAAACTCAGCTTGATTGATGCATTGGGCAGGTTGTGCCTGCCTGTCTTCGGGATGTGTCCTCACCCTGGTTTAAAGATGAAGCAACAGAGACGTACTTGGCAGCGGTGAAAGCAGAGAGATGCACTTTTAAAAGTTTTTTTTTTTTTTTTTTCTGCTAGCGGTTTTCTTATCAAAGAATCTACCATATCTATCAGCCTTGAAATTTATAGGATTTCAACTGCCTTTTCATTTTTCTCGGTACATCTTTTGTGGCACGGTTCAATCAGTGTTCTGAGAATGTTGTTCTCACTGTTTTCATTGAGGCATCAGGATTACATTATGGCTCGAAGGCGAATGCACAGCTTGTACATTCAGCGGATGCCACAATGAAACGGAATGAAAAATAGCTGTTTTTCTGTGACCAAAAGTGCAGCCTTTATGCATCCAAGGGCATGGCATTCTTGGGCCCTGGGTACTAGCCGTGGAGTGTTGTGAACATGAAATATCTTCTTTTATGTGCCATTTTTTTCATTATGCTCCCTCTGTCTCTTTCTTTCTCCGCTTTCCTCCAATGGTTTTTCCTTGATGGTCTCGTCTGGCCTGGGTTGCTCTCTTTATGTGTGTGTGTGTGTGTGTGTACACACGTGAGCGTGTTTTAATAGACGTCACTGTTAATGCTGTCTTTATCTCCTCGTTTCTTGCTATTTGCGTAGATTTATCAGCACAGATTTTCTGTTTCTTTACATATTGTGCGTGCTCCGTGTGTGTTTGTTAGTACTCAATCATATAATTGTGTGTGTTTTTTTATGTTAGAGAACACAGTATGAATATAGACACTTGAGATTTTCTATTTCAATAAAACTGTGGAACCTTGGGTTGAAGCCTTTGATGGCTTAGCGCAGCCTGCGATGAGGAAGAAGTCCTGCAGACGAAACAAATGCAAGCTGAGCGTTATACAGAGGTGGCCCACTTTGGAGAAGTTGTCCTACTTCTTTCCTCATTACTTCCGACTAAACTCTAATTCAGCTCGGTGCGACTAGAATAGACTTGAAATCAGCCTTACCTGCATGTGTCGCTCCGCTCATTAGTTTTGATCTTTTTTTTTTTCTTCTTCTGCTTCTTTTTTTATTTTCACAAAAATATAAGAGACAGGTGTAACAACTTTGTCCTCCTCTTCTCTCTTTCTCTCTCTCTTTCTCTCTTTCTTTCTTTGTCTGTGTTTACAGGGCCTGTTCATCTTTCTGATATATGGGGTGTACAACACAGAGGTAAGTCTGCATTGTGTCTCAAGGCTGTTGGAGTGAATGAGAGAAATGACAAGTTTCTGATGGGCTCCTTGCTTAAAATCAGTGTGGGTGGGGTGCGCCAGAGTGTGTGTGTGTGTGTGGATGGGTAGAGGGATGGGAAGGAGGGGAGGGGACATCGTTTCCATGCGAGCGTCCCACTGCCCTTCATGCTTGGACTAACTTATATGCATCTGAGTCCAACCATTTAACACTGACACGCTGCACTTCTCAGCCACTCATTCCTCACCCACATTGGCTAATATTTCACTGCCTCTTTAAGTTTTTAAACTCACAGCCCTCCATTTAGCATCCTGACAAAGCTGCTGGCCAGGGCTTTGCAGGGCTCCAAGCGGTACCCATAATCGAACCCCCCCCCCTACAAAAAAAAAGGTAGTGGTGGTGGGGGGACAATATGCAACAAACAACATAGAATGAAGGGGTGATAAAATGTAATCTTACCGCCTTATTACCATTTACCAAACCATAGCTGTGCAGGGGTGGAGAATGGGTGGGTGTCTAGACGGAGAGGTGTGATTTAATGGAGGAGTCGCATGTCGCAAAAATCACTCTTGGTCAACTGTGGCTCTTTGTAAAGTCTGCATAGGTGATGCTGCGTTTAAAATTAGGCGCAACTTCCAAAGTTATGTGAGAAATAAAAAAAAATCAGAAGTCTGAAAAATGTGCAAAAATAAAGAAAGAAACAAGCTAATAGAAAAGCCTGTAAATCTGAATGTAAATGTACGCAGAAAATCTCAAATACCGTTTCTGTGGTTATAAACGAACCCACGGCTCGCTGTTCATTTATGATGAATACATATATACGCTGTCTTTTTGTTAGGCTTTTCTTTGACTGAGTACTCAAGGTCATTGGTCATTAGTCCGCCCTCCTTCACTGCTCTTTTCTATTCCTCTTTCTTCAGTCTCATTTATTTCAGCTTTCTGTCATTATCACCTGGCTGCTGACCATCAAAGGAAACATCTCGAGTTTTCTGTCCTTTTCCGTTTTGTTCTCTCCCTCCTTTCTTCTCGAGAGCATCGAGAGGCGTCCCTGAGTCATAGGCAACGTCCCGACAGCGCAGAGCCAGGGAGGGATGACCTCTCGCGCTGTAAAATACATCAATATAGCATTCTTGCTTAAGTGGCTTTTTCAGTGCTCGGGAATTTGTTTTCTTACACTCAAGTTGTCCTTGACCCTGAGGTCCCCATAGTTTGTGAGCGGCTCCTCTTCAGGTTTGATTTTTAAGAGGACCTCACTGTTGTTGTAAAATTTTTGGGGAAACAAAACAAAACAGAAAACCGAGTACTCTTGTAATGATTTCGTCTGCTCCCGCTGACCCCGCCGTCACCTCTCGAACAGTTCGGAGCTTTTCTTTCGTTTTCTACTTTTTCCTCCAGATCGTGACACTTGGCAGCGTTGGCTTTAGGTTTCAGGTTTCAAATCCTATTATTTTATTTATTTTTTATAAGGTTACTGTGGGTGGGATATGCGGCGTCTAGGCATTTTGATTCATTCGAAAGCTGTGTTGGCAGGGACTTCCAGCGACAGCTGGCAAAGCACACAGCAGGTACACAAAACACACGCTGTGTGCAGAAACTTTGTAAAGTTGCTGTTAGTTGTTAACATTTTAAAACAGATGAGTCTAACCGCCTCTGTGTCAGGAGATTTCACTTTGATATTCTTAAGGTGGTGAATTAACTAGTGCCTGAAAGTCAGGACATGCTCCATTTATGAAGCCGGTTTCTAGGCTGAATAATTACAGTTGTGTATGGTATGGAAGAGAGACTACATCTGCTGCTATTACCCTCAAAATGCATCGTTTTAATTGCTAATTACCTGACAGTAGCTTTCCATTATTCATTGCAATTAGCTTTTCCTTGGTGGTCACCTTGTAATCCCACGCTTTGATGACCTTTTATTTCCATCAGCTCCAAGGATGTCGGCAGGTGTTGTCGGGCAGACTGCTTTAATATGGTAATCGCTTAGCACCCATTTACATGGGAAACCACGCTTTGCATCCTTTGCATCATTGCGAAACCTTGAGTGTGCGCAAAACCCCTTAAACGCATAACAATCATCTAAAACAATGCCCTTCCCCTCATTGTCAAATGATTAATTAAGTTGTGTCATGTAATTGCCTCGGCTCACTGGCTGCTTTTGAGATCAGTGAAAGCCCCGTGTCTCATTTCCCCCAATAACATAATGTTAAGATAGTGTCTATCCAACATCTGCACTGCGTTGACGACCTTCTTAGTGTCTTGTCAGAAATAATAGAAGGGTTTTTGAAACGCGATGCTGGCATTGTTGATTCTGCCTTGTCACGAGGCTTAGGCTCTCTTCATTATGTCGCCCTTCAGCAGTGGTACGTATGCAAAACATCTTCTGCGTACGCATGCCGTCTCTGCGACCGTGTGCTTGTGTTCGCTGTTGTGTCATAATTTATAACACGGCGTGACTTAATGAAGCCGTAAGCCATAATGCATATTCACTAACGTTGTGGGCCGGGCTGGGACGGGCTGTAGTGATAAGTGCCCAGCCGATACAAATTTACAGTGAGTGCTGACAGAGTGCACAAACACAAGTGCGCCCACGCATATGCAAAGATACACACACCTTCACAAGTACCAGAGGGTTTCAAGGAAGATAGGAAAAGCTGAACTACTGAAAATTACTTGAACCCTTTTTTGTTTACTTGTTTATTAGTATTTTGTTGCTGTTTACAAATTGGTAGTAAAAAGTTTAACGAAATTTCAATAACAAAATAATAAAAGCGTAATTTAATAGGACAGTAAGAACAAAGTTGGTTTAATAAAGTATAAGAATAAAAAATGTAAGAATTATTTCTTAATTTTACAGATGATTTTCATATTCTGTAATATTTATTTCACTGTACTGATAAATTTAAAAAAATGTAATTGAACCAAAGGAGGAAAAACATTTTTTTTGCAATAATTTTTTTCAGTATTTAATATTGTATTCAAATCAGTCTTTTTTCTTAATAATCACCTTGTATGATATTATGATGATTACATATCTTTTTACAGTGTCAAAGTAAAATGCACTAATGTGGTTTGCAATTTTATTTCATCTATCTATCTATCTATCTATCTATCTATCTATCTATCTGTCTGT
>VUQR01035940.1:5540-34193 GCA_015108515.1 Hemichromis elongatus
ATGATAATCTGTTGTCTAAAGTGAACTCTGTTTTTGTTAAGTTTATGGCCATTCATCCCATTCTTCCAACTGAACGTGCCGCGCCACTGTTGCTGTTTGTCGCTTTTTGAGGATTTTTTTGTTTCTGGATCAGCTTTTTTTTTTTTCCACTGAAAGCTGATCAAAAGTTGTTTATTTGCCTTTGTATGTTGCGGCATCACTGCTGTGCAGATTTCCTCTTCATGTCTGCGTGTGAGCGTGCTTACTTGTATGTTTGTTTTACGCATTTGCCTGCGCACGCACACTTGTTTCTCTCTGTCACCACTGGCTTTAATCATCTGTGGAGCGAAGCCACAGGCTGAAGTCTGTGGTGACCCACCCACGCTCATGGCGTGCGTGTGTGTATTTGTGCATTTTTTTGGGTGTGTACATGTTTCTTTCCTCCTTGTGCTGCAGTCCTGCTCAACTGCTAATGACCCAGCAAAGCACCTTAATGACAAGGAACACATACTCCCTGCTGTTCTGTGAGCCACAGCTAATAAGTTGGTCAGTCAAACACCGAAAGTAGTGTAACCCCTAAGACACACACACACCCAAAAATCAATGAGAAAACAGCAAAGCATGAGCTCCAATGAGCCAGTAAGATTTTACAGCTTTGGCATTGACCAAAAAAATACAAAAAACAAACAAACAAAAAAAATCTCCCATCACTCAGATCTGCTTAGGTCTTTGATGGGCGAGAGAACGATGGAGCACTGTAAGACGCGAGTGAATAGTAAAATCAGGATTTGTTTATTTATCTTTTACTGCTAATCCCTCATTAAAACCAGTCAGAGGCAGCAGGAGCTCTTTGATAAGAAGCAGCACAGTGTTTGCTTTACTTCTCTAAGCGCTGTCATCTGGTAAGGCCCACTGTGTGAGTTGGCTGCCGACACCAGGAGATTGTGTTGATTTATCTTATTTAAAATGTAGCATTTTCATAACTCCTTCATTATATATATTTTTTTCGCGTGCGGCTGTTTACTCAGTTGTAATCTGTTAAATCAGAGCGGTCGTCGCTGCTCGGGCTTTGTCTCGAGCAAAGACTTCGTTATGAAACGGCACCCTGTCCGCTTCCATCTCTTACATGAAACACAGATCACATAATTGCTCTGATGCTTGGCATGCGCATGTATACGCGTAGGATTGCACAAGCATGTGTGAGTGTGCGTGCGTGCAGCCCACACTCTAACTCTACATGTGTGTAGCGAGGGCTGAGACGAGGCTGTATTTCATAGGTCATTTCCCTCCGCTCCCCCCCTCAGAGCACACAACCCCGACTGCGTCCATCTAAAGCCGAGATTGAGTTCAGCTCATTTTTCAACTCTGCCTCGTGTCCAGGTTTTAATAAAGCCAGTCGAAGGTTTGGGAGAATTAAGGGGCTGTTGGGTGGAGGGGGGAGAGGAGGAGGAGGAGGAGGAGGAGGTGTGAAAGGCACTAATTCCAGCATTGCTTGGTGCTGGTTTGGGATCTCATTAGTGCCGTGTTGTACTGTCACACATACACCTCCACTTGCTCAATCATAGCAAGCAAAGACGTGTTTAAATCCAAAATGAGTTTCGGGCTACAAAAACCCTCATGTCCACATATCCCGAGGAGCCTGATTTATGGAGGTCCCAACTAGGAAATACCACAGACCTCCATCTCAGAGCCAACATTTGTTATGCTTGTTTCTTTTCTGGTTTGTTGTTATTCCATTATTCTGAGCTTCATTGCCTTTCTCTGTCTCTGTGCTTCTTCTTCTCCCTCTGCTCCTTTTAGGGTTGATCGTAATTGCCCCCCTTCCCTGCCTGGCAAGTTACTATCTTGCAGCAAATGAGTGAGTAAAAGCAGAAAAAAATAGAATTGCAAGCAATTATAATAGGGTCCAAGAAGCCCCACGCAATTTAGACCCAAGACAAGTACCCCAGGGTATGATAGGGAGGTTGCAGGTAGTTTGAGTAGACATCGTTTGCAAAAAACTAAAACATAAGTGAAAAAGGCATGGCCTACATCAGCAGAAGGTACTCCATTTGAGGTGAACGTGAATATAAAGCACGTAATTATGGGATGTATCGTTCAAGTAGCTCATTCGGATTCAGTCTTGTCAATTATTGTCACAATGTCAAAGCTTCTGGCGTGTCTCGCTAACACGCAAGGTGTCCTTCAGCGCCAGTTACGGCATCAGAGAGACTGGGTCACTCTCAGCTTGTTTTTGTTGCTGTGGTGAAGGGGCAGATTATAATCCAACCCCACAAAAGCACCTTTTATCGCCTGAACCTAAAGAGCTAAACCACATTGTGTAAATGTTACGGAATAAGAAAACTTTCCTTGAATTTCAGGTCAGTTGCAGAACCATTTAATCGCAAGAAAAAACGGTCAGATTTACCAAATAAAGGCAGCCGATGCTGCTCGGACCAATTAAAACAATTCTTCTTCTTACTTACCTGGAAAATCTATACCAGTGGTTCCTAAGATGGAAAGCTGAACCATGTGATGAGTTGTGAGATCAGTACTCTTACAAAGAAGAAGTTGGGGGGTTTTTTACGTAAAAACAATTTTTTTTTTACTTTCCAAGTACAGTCTCTTTTTATCCATTCAGGCCTCTAAATATCCCTCTGATCATCACAGTTGGGTATTTATTACTAGGTCATTACTCATTGTAATCATTATCAGCATGAAGGCCTAAGATCGGAGTAACTGCACTTCTGTTTATGTTTTTTCATGATGAATGACAAATAGGGAATCCTTGAAGAAAGTTTGTAACCTGTGACAATATGTCAATATTTCTTTTTAAAAAAATCTCTTTATAATTATATAGAGAGCTTTTTTAAAAAAATATAAAAATAATTGATTATACACATAATAAAAAGGGCCAATTATCAGTTTTTATAATCCAAAATGGTCAGAAAGGCTTCTTTCTAATACTTTGAATACTACAAATAAAATTACAATAACCTCCAGTTTTACTGCCTGTGCAGTAGAAGGTACTAACGACAGTGATCTCAAAATCTGGGAAAAATATTTTTCTAAAATTGTCAACCTACTGAACTACAGTAGCAGCATTTGGTAGTCTTTGAAAGTTGTAGTTTTTGAAAGACTACTTCTTAACACTGGAAATGCTTGCACATCACATACAGTATCTTAAAAACAGAGAGCTGTAAGATGCTCTTGAAATTCAACTTCAAGCTCGTCAGTTTGATTTTTAACAAGACAGGGTGGGCTTTTCCTCTCTCACTCCAAACATGATCAGCAGTTCACGCCATGAAAGAGCCTCTTATTTGGCACTCTCTACTGTAACACCGTGTACCTTACAGTATCTCATTTCCCTGTACACCGGTATCCTCCGCACTCTCATTAAGGGGCCTGACTATCCTCTAAATCCACCAGGGTTTGATCATTAGGACGTACGGGAGGAATCAATCCGGCGAGTGAATTCACATCACATACACCTCTCGCTCTCATCAAATGACCTTGACTGCTGCCGCCGCTTGGTTTTAGATGAGAGGCTAAGTATGATGGCAAGATGTGTGATGTGGAGATGAAGTGTGCTGTTGCACTTTAGTGGGTTAGAGGAGCTAAATTCGGGCAAGCTAATGAATATGCCACGCTGACTAATTTAAAGTTCAACTCCTAAGTAAAGGTAATGAGAGCCTCTGCACTAACAACAGCATCTCGCTAAGAGGCCAGTGTTGCTGATTTGAGGTCGGACATCTGCAGTGTGCTCAAGTGGACACGAGGGTGGTGCGGGTTGCCTCGGAGCTAGTTAGCTCGCCACGCTAAAACCCTGATGACGATTATCTCATTAGCGTGACGTCGCCCTAATCTCCCGTGTCAGCTACTAGAATTCAGCGGTCTCCCCAGTGTAAACATACTATCTCTTCACTAGGCACACACACATAACACATTGTCACAGTGCGATGCTACAGGCTCCTGCCCTCAACAACTCAGAAGGTCAATTAACATCTGTGTTCGAGCCTACTGTGCTACTCTTCTCACTCCATTCATGCGTAGCAGTTGTAGGTAAAACAACGTGTGAGCAATTTTTTTTTTCTTTTAGTAGTTTGGGTGAAGATGTGATAGCCAGCAGTTCTGAGAATGCAGGTGGTTCGGAGGTAGAGATGAATGTGCTCCAGACTGGGGGCAAATGTCGCCGTTACACAACTGAAGAGTAATAACCGCATTGAGGGCCAGCTTGCTTTTTTTTTTTCTTTTCTTTTTTTCCCTCCTCTGCTGCGCTGTACAGGAGACTGGGCACAGTTTCAAAGCCTACTCTTTTCTCACTCTGACTCAGTCGGAAGAAAAAAGTGTCCTTCTCCTACATTCATGCTAGAAATTTATCATTCTGGTGTCTGTGTGGACTATAAACAAGAGGCCATTGTCTCGTCTTTAGTACATTGTATCTACCTGCATATCATGGTCACAGTAGGCCACTTGTCCCTGCATGTAGCGATCACGTGCATATGAAAACTTCGACTCTCTCTGGTGCTTACTATATATCGTCCCCCGGTGAGCCAGTTTTTGCGCACGGTACTGAAAGTACTTGCTTATCTAGGCATGTACTGGTTCTTAAGTTTTCACCTTGTAATTTATGTATCCACACATTTTTCTTTTTGAGTACACGGTCCTGGTTCTAGATTCGAGGAACGTGCATGCTGCAGCAAGATGTCGGATTCGTTTTAACTAGGCTCATTAGCTGCAGAAGGCGGCACCAGTTAATTAAAATAATTCCCTGTTATCGCGGCTGCTTTGGTCAGCCAAACGATACTGGGGGACTGCTATGCAGCACAGGCTGCTCTTGCTCAGTGTACGGCGCTTCTCGACCACAGCTAGCACCTAATTAGCGCTGGAGGAGGAATATTTTACTGCGAATTAACATGCCGCGCTTTGGCCTGTGCTCTAATTGACGAAGCTCATCTGAGGGCCGGAGGAAGACTGCGGTTGTACGGAGGCTTATCTTAAGCGCAGGAGAGAAACACGCGTAGAATGTTTAACCATTTCACAATTAGTGAGAATCAAAAAAGCTGCTTGTTTAGTGGCCGATCTCAGTCCATTTTTATGGGTGTTGCGTACTCACTCAGAGTAGGGCCTTCCTGTGTTCCTCCATGACCCCCATTGCACTCAGGCCAGCATAAAAGCAGGTGGGGGATGTGACTCGGGTCAAGAGGCCAAAAGTGGCAAATATCCTATAATCCGTGTTCAGATCAAAACTCGAAAGGTCCACCCTAATGAATGCATTTGGCCGAGCCATAATCCAGAGTAATAGGAAGGGATCCAACAAACACTCCTCTAATCAAGTCACCCTGTTGAATAACATTAAAATCCAAACAACCTTCAAAATACATATTTAAAACCCTGGAGTAAGCTTTAGCACGTGGCTATGCCGACAGGCAGCATTTTAAAAAGAAAATTTAATCACACTAATATTTGACTGGAGTTTCTTGCTGGGCAGTGGTATATTTACAGACACGGCATGACTGCGTAAACACCACTAAAGAACAAGTTTATATCTTTTCAGTTTCTTCCCATACAGTCCCCTGCCCCGCATCTGCAGTGTATTAATATATGTCTGATACATCGTTAGCTTAAGTTATTTGTTTTCTCAGTGTGGCTCTGAAAAAGTTTCTTCCTGATGCAATTCTAGCGTAAAAGATGTATAGCAAAATTGACACAACCCATGTTCTTTGAAAAGTTCTTATGCTGCTGCTGAGGGCTTCCCATCATTCACCAAGTGTTTCTTTTTCACTCACCTCTTCACAGTCTCTGTGTGTTTACACACCGCTCTGCATTTAATTTTCAGTTCAATTGAATTTTACTTATACGGCACCAAATCACAACAAAAGTCACCTCAAGTTGCTTTATATACAAAGATAGACGCTTCAATAATACATACAGAGAAACAACCAACAATTGTATGACCCCCTATGAGCAAGTACATTGGCGACAGTGGGAAGGAAAAACTCCCTTGTAACAAGAAGAAACCTCTGGCAGGACCAGGCTCAGGGAGGAGCAGCCATCTGCCGCGACCGGTTGGGATGAGAAAAGGAAATTTGTTCCCCCTGTCCAAAACACACACAAAGAGTATCACACAGTTTATGTTTTTAAACCCATTTTGCATTTTTTTTTTTTAATTGATGGCAATGTTAAATATTATTACATAAGGGGAAAAAATACACATAAAATAATTACACCATGAAGATGGTTTGTTTTTCTGTTACATCCACATGTACACGGGTATTGAAAATGGAGATATTTTTGGGGTTTTTTTTTAAATCCCATCGACATGTGCAGTTTTGAAAAATATCTCCGTCGACATGTAAACCCAAAAAACAAAGTCAAACGCTGTCAAGAACATGCCAAATCATAACCGTTTAGAAATGCTGACCAATCAGAAGTCTAGAAGCCTGAGAGTGAAAGAGTAAAAAGGGTTTTAAGTACTTTTTGAAAGTCTTTCTGGGGGGGGGGGGCAACTAATTTTGTGTGACTTTTCAAGTACCTTCATCATTTCAAATGTTAATAACTAAGACAGTAGTTTTGATGTTGTCTCTCTGGTTCTCTTGGCCAGAGTTTAGTCAATAAAAAAAGAGACTGAAAATTTTACATTAGTCTGAGAGATTCATAATCATAAGTCACAGCGCTGTGAAATATGGCTGGTGTAGACTCACAAGTTAGGAATGGACAAAATGCATACAGCATACATAAATTTAATTGAAAAAAATTACATTTTATTTAAAAACCGACAACGACGTTGGCGTCGGGATTTGGACTGTGAGAGTGTCTGTGTTGAATGTAGAAGTTCACTCTGACGCCTCGGTCTTACTAAATGGAGGGACAGTAGCTGCGTGTATATGTAAGCATGAACAAACTGCAAATAGTAAGATTAACAGCAACAGTATTTCATCTAAGTCCGCCACTGTAGAAATTCATCTCATGTAAACAATAACGTGGCGCACAGCGTGACGTCAAAAAAAGGCGCACACCTTTGATGTTGACTAAATCTCGTCCACACATAAACTGGCAGGAGTTTTTAAAAATCTTTAAAAATCTCGCGATCTCTAATATGACTCAAAACGAGGTATTTCTTAAATTAGTTAGTTGTGTAGTTAATGTAAAGACACCAGGCTCATCAGTAAAATGAGGAGATTTACTGATGAGTGTTTGACCTTTGATGTGGTGATGGGGCTGCTGCTGAGGCTAATATTGTTTTCTGCATTTTTAATTAAAATAACTATGAAAAATGCATATGTACATGTCATGAATATGTGAAGAAGTATATTTAATTCTTTAAAGACAGAGTTTGGCCTCATTTATTCATTTATTACTTCATTTTTTATTTTGGAGGAAAAAGAAAATTCACTCTCGCAGTGCAGAGGTGTCAAACTCATTTTTAAATATATAAATAATGGCATATAAACAATGCAAATGAAAGCACTTAATAAATGCATAAATATGAAAAATTACGGAAAAAGTTGTGGTAGTTTAATGCCCAAACTGTCCTGTACACATAAAGTATATACAGTTTTTTGTTGTTCTTAATTTATTTTATTTATTTAAACATTTAATCATTAGTCATTTAATGCCATAAAGCCTAATGTTCAAAAAACAACCTGTTTTTAAAAAATTCAAATTTTCTGGCAATTATTTCATTGTTCAGGCTTTAAAGGGTTTTTTTTTTTTTATGTGTTAGTCGATAACACTGATGTAGTTTGATGGTGATGGAATGGAGGTCTTTGTCAATAGGAAAAGCTATGAAACTTCAAAACCTATACACTTCTTCACATTTTCTAAAGCAGTACACTGGGCCAGATTGGAGTCTTCACAGGGCCAATTCTGGCCCCCAGGCTTTGTGTTTGACACCCCTGTCATAGATGGTTAATTGTGCTGTTAATTTATAGCACATTTCAGTATGCGTGTATCACATACAGATGGGAAAACTCCTAACATGTCTCCATGATCCCCTGTGATGACATTTGTAATATATCTGAGTTCACTGCTGTGACTAATACTTTGCTCTTCTCAAAACAAAAGATGTCTCTCTTGCTCACCCTCTGCTCTCCCTTTTGTTTCCTTGTTGCGGAGCTATAACAACATTGTCACATTTTAACATACTGGTTGTGAGGAGAGTGGGTGGGAGCGCTGACTCTTCTTAAGAACACTTTTTTATCCGTCTATTTGTACGGTGATGTTTCTTCTCAGCGTGCTAATCTAGCAGTCAACAGTGGTAAAGCTGGAGCCGTGCATTTCACAGACCCGGGGATCTTTTGATCAGACCAGCGCTGCCTGCTGAGCCCCCCCTTCGCAACCCTACCGAGACTGGTTTGCAGCTGCACGCAGTGTGTGCACAGGCCACGGCCCTTGGTAGATGCTCGCAACACAAGGTTTCCTACTGTGTGCTTCTCACACACTCGCACACCTGTGTATTGATATTTCTCACGCACACAAAAAGGAAAACTTCCATATTCTGATTATAAAAATATGCCTGGCACATGCTAAACATATCGCAGTTTAGCTTTACCATGCTCTCTTTGTAGAGTTGACACACAGCTGTGAACACACACACACACACATTAGGGCCCACTCACTGACACATGAAAGCAGACACAGAGACGAGCAGCCTCCGTGGGCCTCAGAGAGCTCTAATGGCCTTGTAGAGTGCAGTCAGGGAGAGTGAGGGTGAAGAGCAGAGCAAGGTGAAGACACACACATCCACTTCCAGATTAACACACACACATGCACGTGAACATCTGTGTGCTTAGATGCACTGCACACAAGCGCGGTGGAAAAAGTACAGCGATGAGAGAAAGCGCACAACTAACAAACATGCCACAACAAGCAGAATTCGGCGCATCACACACTCTCACACACACACACATGCGCACACACACTGCATTGCTACAGTGAAGCAGCCCTGTCCTGATGAAGCTGCTGTTTCTAAAAGGAGCAGAACATGAATTATGCAGGTTCGCCTTCACATGAGGGGGTTTTTCTCCTTCTCCGCCGCATTCCTCTAAGCCAGCTGTTTTCTTTTTCTCCTCTGACTTCACTCCTCCACTCTCTCTTTCACTCGTTTCAACTCGTCCTCTCATCTGAAATGCTTCTATCTTCCTTTTTTCCCCCCACTTTATATCATGTCTCCTGAAGAAAACTGTAAGTCTCCCCCTCTCTTCTCCTGCGTGCTGCCCCACCACCGCTAACATCACCCCAGCACCCACCCACCCCCTCCCTCCTCGGGCTCCCCACGCTTCTCCTGTTCTGCTCTCTGCTGCACCCACTAACCCTTTTTCCATCTCTTTATCTTTGTCTTGATGTTACACACACGCACACAGACACACACTTCTCTCACTCTTTCTCCCTGTTTGTGCTCACTTTTCCCAGTGGATGGAGTGCTGAGCAGAGGAATGGTGGGGGGTGCTGCTCCAGTGGTATTGGATTCACATAAGTGTGTGAAATAAGAGATGCGGAAGTATTGCTGTTTGTCATCTGCCCCCACTACTCAAGTTTCCCCCATTAAAGAAGCCTATGACAAATGTCCAGAATAAACCGTAACAATAAAACTGATTTGTGAGAGAGATGGTAGGATGTGATAGATTTTGTATGTGTTGGTTAAGCCTCTTGGAACATTGAAAAAAACTCAAAAATAAATATAAAATTCACTGTCATTAAAACTATTTTGTGTGAAGAAACTTTTTACAATCATTTGTTTGGACTTTTAGACTAGCTGTGATACGTTTTTCTTCCCACTTTGTGTTCCAGACATAAGAAAACATCATCTGCAATCACAATAATGGACATAACCAAAAATAATGAGTGACTTAAAAAAATGTAATAATTTTTATGCTTTATTTTTGCTTTTGCAGCCTTTAATGGAGATAGTTTTTAAAGTCGACTCTAGTATTCTGGAGGCTTGAAAAGCTGGCGTTTAGGGACAGTGTTGATGAATATGACGGATCAAGGCGGGAAAAAAAATAGTGGTCGTGGTGACGTTGGAGCTGTAGTTTTTCACACTAACAAATTAATCATTGATTATCTTGTTAAATTTTACAACTTGCTGTTATGGTTTATCAAAATGAGAATCCAAATGTGGAATTGTGGACCAGAAGGGATTTAACAGAAAGCCTATTAAACCTACTGAATGATAAAGAAAGGGCAAACTTTAAAAGGAAATATTCAAAACAAGTCCAGGAAAGGTAGGGATGAGGAACATGGGACAGACAGGTTGGACAGGCAAGGAAAGGAAAGGAAAGGAAAGTGTTTCCTCACTTCCAAACCTGTGACTGAAGCTACCTCACGTGTAAATAGTCTATTTCGTATTTTCATCTGTGAATTATTAACAATGTAGTGCTCTATTGCTTACACTACGTTGGGTCAACATAATCCATGGTGCCCTTATGTATCGCACACTAAAAGGACAAAAGTATTGGGTCATCTGCGCTATACATACAGAGGTTTTTATGACATCCTCGTATGAATGCACAGGAATAAATATGGAGTTGGTCCCCTCTTTGGAGCTATCACACTTACCACTCTTCTCGGAAGGCTTTCTGCAAGATTTTAAAGTGTGTCTGTGGGGTTTTTTTGCCCATTCATGCAGGAGAACATTTGTGAGGTCAGACACTAACGTTGGATGGGTGGTGCCTGGCTCACAGTCACCTTTCTAGTTCATCCCAATGGTTTTTAATGGGGGTTGAGGTCAGGGCTATGTGTCGGCCATTGAAGTTCTTCTGTTCCAGCTCGGCTAACTCTGGCTTTGTTGACCTTGCATTGTGCACTGGGATAGAAAGGTGCCCTGCTAAACTGTTCCCACAAAGTTAGAAGCATAGAGCTGTCCAAAGTAGGGGGAGCCATGGTGTCCAGGACAAAGCCCATAAAAATGTTATACCACCTGCACCTGATGTGCCCCATTACAGACAGGTGACACAATGCAGTCCTTGCCACTGCTCCAGGCCCGTGATGACATTGTGTAAACTACTCCATCCAATGTACTTGCTGATATAAGGCTTACATAAAGCTGTGTGTCCATGGAAACCCATGCCACGACGCTCTTGCCGCACAGCTTTTGCACTGATGTTAATCCCAGAAGAGGTTTGGAGTTCTGCTGTCACTGAGTCAGCAGAGTGCTGGCGACTTGTATGCACTATGTGCCTCAGCCCTCGATGACCAAGCTCTGTAATTTGCTTTTCCACTTTGTTGCTGAGCTGCTGTGGTTCCTAAATGCTTCCACTTTGCATTAATACCACTTATAGTTGATCTGGGGGGGTGGGGGACACTTTTCTCCATATAAAGAAACATGTCACCAGAGGAACATTGTGGTAGTCCTTGTTATCTTTGCTGGCTTTTGTTCTGTGTTGCACTTCCTGCCTACCTGTGTCTCATTCCCTAATCAGCCCTCTGTGTCTATTTAGTCTTTCTTTTTGTCTCTGTCAGATAATCTGTTTAACAGCCTCTATCTGTCTGCTCCAGTTATTCCTATTTTTCTCAGTGCTCCTTATTGTTTTGGGGATTCTTTACATTTCTGGACTAATAATCCAGTTCTATTAAATGTGTTTTTCCTACATTAGGGTCCTCAACTTTTATACCACACTGTGTGTCTATGGAGGTAAAATCTGTGACAAATGGAAATTGATTGTACTACTGAAGGAAGAAATCTCAGATGTTGGTAAAATCCAGAGACAGACAAGGTCACCTCCCTCTAATGTAGTGTGCTGGGAAGTAACCTGCAGGCCAGTAACCAAGGCCATTTTCATCTCTCTCTTAGAGCATCTGCTTTGTCCTTGCGGGATCGATCCAGAGTAGCATTGTTCGCTGTGCCACTGTCAGCCAGGAATCCAGACATTCCTAAGAGAAGAACATTTCCCCAACTTTAGTTTTGGGTCCTGCTCCAGGATACTTGTGATCAGGCACAACTGCCACATCTTCAGCAACAGCAGCACAGAGAAGTCCCATTGGGTGACGGTGGTCACGGAGGTCTTTTGTACAAAGAATGACAAAGATGTTGAACAGAGAGCGTCGTGATGATCTGATTTTTGTGCAGCTTTCTTAAGCAGGGAGGTTGTTAAAAGGACAAAGAGATGAAAGGTAAGTAGAGACTGTTAACCACACCACGCTGTAGACGTGCTGCCTTACACTGATTCCCAAAATCTTACCAGACCCACTGGAGCCACAGGAATCCTCAAACTCATACCATCTCTCTAAGGTGTTTACACACAGGTTGGCTATGTTATGTGGAAGGGTGTAGTGTGGCATCTGTTCAGCTTAAAGTTTTCAATGTCACCGATATGGCTCTGTTTAAACTTGGCTCGTGCTGCATACTTAACCTGCTCTGAAGAAGGTTATGATCAGATCTTTGGATTACAGTGAATGGTATACAGCACCGCCCTAAGCCTTTCTTGATGATATTGTGTTTGAGTGACACAGATTCTTAGCTGCAGTAAGAAGTGTTGAAGTCTACATTAGCAATGCTATAAAACAAAGCTCTACACATAAACAAGATGAATAACATCTGCCAGCGTTCTTTCTCAAACACACCCTTTTGTGAGAATTAGAAATCCTGGCTGAACAAAGAAAGTTGATGTTGAACCTTCTTCACAGGACTCTCTCTCTGATTTACTGCTATAACCCTGTTTCTCTCTTCCTTTCCTCTCATTCTCACCCTCTGCTCTCCTCTCGGAGCAAAGCTTGTTGCGCAATGGACCGTAATTTTTTTTTTTTCCAGCTCGTGTTTGGACATCTTTTTGTGTTTAATCGTGGGAGATTGAAAGGATTAAGCAGGAGATTACGTATGGCGGGATTACACTGACCCCGATATCGTGTGGCCTCTGGGACGGGATGAGGGGGAAGAAGACCAGAAAGGGAATCAGAGCAGCCATGGGACCTGTTGGGTTGGATGAAGGTGGATGAAAGAAAAGAACAAGAGACAGAAATGGGAGGGGAAAAAACGAGAGATTGAGATTTGGAACGTAATGACTGAGAGATGTGTGAAGAATGGAAAAGATGGTGGGTTAAAGGAAGAAAAGACAAGACTTGGGTTCATGAGAAAGGAAAAGGAGGAAGGCGATACTGGTTTTTGGAGGGTTTTGACACATGGAAAATGTTAAAGGATCATTTTGGATTATGCTTTTACTTATATCTTTGCAGTTCTGGTCATTAACACTGTCGACAAATGCAGACATCTGTAAAGTATAAACAGTATCTCTGCAGGGCATGTTCAAAGGTAAAACCCCAGCAGTAGAAAGAGATCCTTAAGAAAGAGTGAAATGGAAAATGTGGACAGTCTTTTTCTTTTAATTAGCCCTTTAAAGAAGTCATAGATGGAAACCTGTTTATGACTTTATGGATGGCTCAATGCTCAGTTTTATTTTTAAAGTTAATCCTTTTTTTTAATTGTTAGCTCCAACTGTCTCTTAACTTTTAGCAAAACAGCAATTTTAGTAGATCTTTTTTGCTAAACATGACAAAGCTGTCATGTCTGTTTTTTTAAAGTTTTGTTTGCTTGTTTTTTGTCCAGACCTTATTAAATGATAAGCATATTACTTCAAGACAACTAAATTATATTTTTTAAACAGCAATGTGTGACAGTTGTGGAAGGTGCTGAAAAATGTTGTAGCTCTGCCAATACAAAACTGATGTCAGTGAAACAATTGCATATGTTGTTCAATGCCTGATGTTCTTGTTTTATTTTATGATATTTGGCATTAGAGAAAACGGTCACTTTGCAGCAGGCTGGTAACCTGTCCACAGTGTACCCACCTCTCACCCTACGGCAGCTGGGATAGGCTCCAATCCCTCACAGCAATCCCAAGTTGAGCTTCTTTAGTTCATTTAGTGGAGATATCATGTGAATTTCAGGAGCGGGACCTCCTTTACGCCTCTTCATGTTCAGCCTGCTTCCCTCAGGGAAGCGCTACAGGTGCATCAGCACAAAAACCCACAGACTCAAAAACAGTTTCTTCCCCAAAGCCATAACCACCCTGAACTCACACATGCACCGATAACACAGCCCCCCCTCCCACTTCCTCTATGGACCACCACTATGCAATTCTATGTGCAATAACCCAACTGTAAATAAATAACACTATTTATTATATATTTATTATCTTTATTATATATTACTTTTAAAAAAACGGCTTGTATATTTGTACATTTTATATATATATATCTTTTTCCCTCTGTTAATACTGTCCATGTTTATATAGTGCTGCAGAACTGTGCCCCCCTCTAGCATGTATATACTGAGTAGGAGATGCTCTGTATCTCATTGTACAACTGTATAGTGACAATAAAGGCATTCTATTCTACTCTATTCTATTCTATTCTATCATCAGTCTATAAATACCCCCTTCTCCAATACCAGCTGCTCTCATTTTCATGCCCCATCCTTCCCCTCCCAATTTCCCTCTCTCCTCCTCTTCTCCTCCCTCCCTTCCTTCATTCACTTCTCGTTAGTACATGGGGATCTACCCGGCCCGGGAGTCTTCGCCAGTCCCCTTCGAGGCCTTCCCAAAACCGCATCACCGCTCATCTTTTCAGAGGCTGTGGTCCCAGCTAGTGAACTTTGTATTTTAGAATCGTCAAGTCTAAGGCCATCATGATGCAGTCTCTGTAAGATATGATAAGATAATTCTTTATTGCACATTCATACTTATAGAATGGTACAACAAAACTGGAAATTGTCCCACTAAACACAACACAAGACACAGCAAAAAACACAAAACAATAAACTTTAAAGTGAATAAAACATGCAAAAAATAAAATTAAAATAAATTAAAGAATGAATGATCATTGCACACTATTATGTATTCAGAGTGGATGGCTCCAGTCACACAGGCTTAAAGATACAGTTTTTCAGAGGACACTATGCAGTCCGTTGAAAAACTGAGTACGTCCTTATTTATGTCACAGGCAGGTGTAGCTAATCAAATTTACTTGATTAACTGCTCAGTGTGAGCACTTCTATAAAGGGAGTTTGCTAGTCAGGAGCATTCAAGCGTGTTAATACATTGTCACAATATTGCTCAGAGTGGACGTCCCAACAAATTCACCCCAAGATGTGACTGACTGCACAATGCTTGGGGCACCAGCAAAAAAAACCCAAGAGCTACATCTCTACTCTGTGCGCCTCAGTTAGCATGTTAGATGTTAAAGTTCACGACAGAACAGTTAGAAAAACACAAAGACAAGTATGGATATTTGGAAGTGTTGCCAGGGGAAAGCTTCTTCTTTGTAAAAAGAACATGGCAGCACGGTTTAGTTATGCAAAGTTGGATCTGAACAAGACGACTTCTGGAACGATGTCCATTGGACAGACTGAAGTGGAGATGTTTGGTCATTATGCACAGCGTCATGTTCGAAAATCAAAACATAACAGATCAGCACAAACACCTCATACCAAGTGTCTCCACAGGGATGGAGGGATGATGATTTAGGCTGGTTTTGCAACTAAAGGACCCTGGCATCCTGCAGTCAGTGAGCTGACCATGAAGTCATCTGTATACAAGAATATTCTAGAGTCAAGTGTGAGGCTATCTGCCTGATAGCTAAAGCTTGACAGCTAAAGAATCAAAGTGTTGCAATGATCCAGTCTAAGTCCAGACTTCAGTGTGACTGAAATGTTGTGGTAGGACCTTAAGAGAGCGGTGCACAAAACAAACTTCAATGAACTAAAGCAATGTTACACAGAAGAGTGGGCACAATTCCTCCAGAAAGCTGTGAGAGACTGATAAAGTCGCACAAAAAACAATTACTTCATGTTATTGCTGCTGAAGGGGTTCTACAAGCTACTGAATCATAAGATATAGAGTCCTGTGATGATCTTTCATTTTCACCTAACTGTACTTAGACTACTACACTGAACATTCTTCTACATTTGCTAGTGCTTCTCATATCTTCATTTCTTCCATCACATCTTCCCATTAGTCATAATTACGTCACACCAAAACGCACATTAGAATTAGCAAAATGCTTTAAGTCATCACATTTCACATTAAAAGTTACACAACAGTTGGCGAACTTTTGCATGCTAACGCTTTCCGCTTCTCACCTAAGCAGTAGCACATGCACAGACACTTGCGCATGCACACACGAACACATATGCCCATACAGAGTGGTTCATTACAAACATCCCATATTGAGGGATTTATTCATCAGATTCTGTGTCATCTCTGCTTATCCATGTTTCATTCATTTAGAGCTGCCAGTTTTGGTTTAACTGGAAGTCAGAACAGATTCATCAGCGTGTCATTATAATGTGTCTGAGTACAGAGGGAGAAAGTGAGAGAAGAGAAGCAAATGGATAGACACTACAGTAGTAGTGGATGGAGACCTTGAGCCATCACCATCATTCACTCACATCAACAGTCATTGACGATGAGTAAGAGCATATTCATAAAAGTGGCACTATTGTTTCTCTCGTAGGTGTTAGATTGATAACACTTCGTGTTAAAGTTTAGTCTTTCATGCAGAAAATAAAACATTTCTTTCGCAATCATCTGTCATGTGAAATATGTCGCAGTTATGATAATGTGAATAAAGAATACAGAA
Source organism: Hemichromis elongatus (assembly GCA_015108515.1). Classification (NCBI taxonomy): domain Eukaryota; kingdom Metazoa; phylum Chordata; class Actinopteri; order Cichliformes; family Cichlidae; genus Hemichromis; species Hemichromis elongatus. The sequence continues at coordinate 22,074 of VUQR01035940.1, forward strand.
ATCCATATGGGCAGGAGTGACTGGCACATCCTTTCCTACTTGTTTACTCTGAAGGCTCTCTTTCGCATTGGCTACAATACCTTGATGTCACCCATCGATTGTCAGCAGTTGGAAAGACGGCGCAGTGCCCTGATTAGCATACAATTAGGACTGACCTGCTGCCCCTGGGACTGGACGGAGCGAGGGATAGATGGAGGTCTTTAGAGGGAGGGAGGGACAGAGGCAAGAGCAGCCTGACACAGTAACTTCTGTTTCTGCTGACGCAAACAGGACAGTCGTGGGGTCTCAGAGGGCATCGCAGGCCAAGGTGTGTCAAACCTGTATTGACGTCTGGGAGAGTTGTCTCGGCCTCGCTGACAGACGCGACTATGAGGGCTTAATGACTGTCCCACCCAAGGATGTATTAATGTATGTGTGCCTTTAGCACTCTGCTGTGTGACTCTTAGAGAAAGAAATAGAAGGAGAAATACAGCATCATTGGGAAACTGTTATTTGGATCTCTAGGTAAATGCAATGTAGGCATGCCAGTCAGTAGCTACATCACACTGATGCACAGAAGTCAAGTCAGTAGTCTTGCTGATGGTTAGACTCGTGGATTCCAGTTAAATCTCTCAAGTAAAAATATGTCAAATGTTTTCTTTGTTCTGTTCCTTGGTTTATTTAAAGTAAATAGACATGTCATAGAAATAAAAGTAATTCATGTCAGTCTAAACTCTTTTTATGGGCTCATTTTGGGGCTCATCAGATCTTAGTTTAGCTTGTTAGCGTCTTTCCAAACTGAGATTGGAAGCTGTCCGCAGGGCCATATACGCCCTGGAGACAAGTTGATGACTGCCTGTCAATTGCTGGTTACAAGGGAAAAAAGGTGTATTCCCAACCAGTTGCAAGTGGTTATGATCAGCCACTGTGAAACTGATTGCTAAAGTCCCATTCACATCCCGTTCACTACCACTGTGGTTGAGACAGTGTTTTCCATGCAAACTAAAGGTGACTGCAGACACAGCACACTCTTTATTTCACAGTGACAGGCAACAAATGTTGCCAACCAGTCAAAGAATACACATTTTTAGATTTGTTGACTGGTATCTAGGTCTGTGTGACTGAATTCTAAGAAGGACCACGGTGAGATCAGAAGAGGATTTTCTCAGAGTAATTCGACATGTGAGAAAGGCAACTTTACAAGGAGACGACATTGGAGGTACTATAGCCAAATTTAAATGAAGTAGATTGTAGCAGAATAGTTTAACCACACCTTGTATATATTATATGATTTGTTAGGTGGCATTTTTTCCCCAATCTTGTTGTTGTGTCACAATCAGCACATTTAAAAGTAACAGACCAGAGGTACCTCTCTTTATTTCTGCTTTCACAAATATGCACAAAAGAAAAAAGCAGCTGGGAATATTTATAGCCCCCTTGCCATTAATTAACCACCTGTACCTGTAGAACACCATCACTCTAATTTCTAATATCTGTCATACTTGTTAAATGGTAAAAAGATGGCCAGTGATTAATCTACAGAGCTCCTACTGGAGTGTACTTTAGAGCAATTCTACATTAAATGAAAAGTTCATTAACAGAGAAGTCATGGCTTGAATGTAAATTAAAGGAATGGTAAGCTGTATCGCTTATAAATAATTTAAAATGCAGCTTATAAATGCAAGTTACATTTTACAGAATCATGCACACTGCAAATTAATGACACAATCTGTAAAATTGGAAAACAACTTCAACTCAAATCAACTTTATTTATGGGGCAGCTTTCCTGTACGCATGCAGCCACAAATGCTTCTCAGACAGAAAATAATACAGAAAAATGAAAAAAAAAATCAATACCAGTTAAAAATAAATAGATTATCTCAAACATTGACAAGAGTAAAAGTGTAAGTAGTTAAATGTTAGCAAACACAAACAAGAGATAACTGCACGGTTGTATCGCTCACCTTATATTTGCACATTAATGATGGCTACTCTGTTAAGTCTAGAGGGCATACAGTGGGGGAAATGATCATTAGATCCTCTGCTGGATTTATAAGTTTGCTAACTTGCAAAAACTGAACAGTCTTTCATTTCTATGTAGAAAACTTATCAACAAATAATCCAGGTAAAACAATGCATTACATAAAATAGACTGGCTGCCACTGATTGGCTGTTTGCCCGTGTGACACACAGATTACAATCAGTCAGTCAATAACGGATCATACCTGACAACAGAAACAGTTTCTTCCATTCCAACCTCTCCAAGTGCAAGACCAAAGATCTCTGAAAGGACGTCAGGGATAAGATTGTAGACCGCTGCAAGAAGCGTGGTGAGAAGATGACAACTGTTGGTGTTGTTATTCAGAAGTGAGAGAAGTATAAAATGGCAGTTGCCCTTGATCTGGAGCTCCATGCACCTCAGTGCACCCTCATGGGGTGAGGAGGATCATGAGAAAGGTGGTGGATATGCCCAAAACTACACAGGAAGAGCTTGTTATTGATCTGAAGGCAGTTGGGACTATAATCACCAAGAACACCATTGGTAACACTCGACCCCAATGGATTGATATGTTGCTGTGCCTGCAAGGTTGTCCTAATCAAGAAGGCCCCTGTAAACGTCACCTTAAGTGGGCCAGTGAACATCTTTTGAAGGGTTGGGAGAAGATGCTTTGGTCAAATTCAAACCAAGTCAAACCAACATTGAGCTCTTTGGCATTATCTCAACCCACCATGTTTGAAGTAAGAAAAATGGTGAATGTGGCCCAAAGAACACTATCCCCACAGTCAAGCATGGAAGTGGAAACATTATGCTTTGGGGCTGTTTTTCTGCTAAGGAAACAGGATGACTTTAGTGTACTGAGTAGCCAGAGGTTCGGGCCATAAAGTCTTGGATGATAACCTCCTTCCCTCTGGCTGAACACTGAAGATAGGTTATTAATGGGTCTTCCAGCATCCCAGTGACCCAAAACAAACCACCAAGGCAACAAAAGAGTGGTTAAAGAGCAAGCATTTTGAGGTCAGGAAGTAGCTTAACCAGCCAGACCTAAGTCGGATAGAAAATATGTGGAGGGAGCCAAAGCTTTAAGTTGCCAAGCAGCAGCCAAGAAACCTAAAAGATTTAAAGAGTTTCTGTAAAGAGCAGTGGGCCAAAATCCTTCCTGAGAAGTGTGAAACCTGGTGACCAACTGCAAGAAATGTCTTACCGCTGTGCTTGCCAACCAGGATTTCTCCTCCAAATACTAAGTCATGTTTTGAGGAGCAAATACTTTTTTCACTCAGTGACATCCAAATAAATTTATGACATTCATGTAATGTGTTTTTTCTGGATGTCTATTTGATACTCTGTCTCTCTCCATTAAAATGAAACCACCATAAAAATGAGAGATTGTTCATTGCTTCGTAAATGAGCAAACAAACTAAGCAGGGAATCAAATAATTATTTCCCCCACTGTTTGTGTAGGCTTACCTTTAGCATTCGGCTGTAACCCACAGTCCACTCACGTGAATGTTGTAGGTTAAATGTTAAATTAACCTACAACATTTCCCTCTTTGTTGGCTCTGTGATCGACTGGTGGCCTGTCTATATCTATATCCATCCATCTTCTGGTACTATATCTAATTGAGGGTCATATGGGGTATCCATTCCCATCGTGACCTGAATGGATAAAAGGTTAAATGATGTTTTCCATTATTTGTTCATCAGAAGTCTGCATTCCCAACCAAAGTCAAATATAGTAAATTATTGTCTAGTCACCTGGACAAAAGAATTGTGTGCCTATGAAGTAAAAGGAAATATATTTATCCAAAGAACCCGTGTTTCAAAAAGTTAATGTGGAGCCCTGTAGTGCAGCATGACTTTATCCACTCAGTGCGATAAAAAACACTCAGATTATCTAATATATATGGCTAAAATTGAATTCTTGACCATTAGCTTTCAAAGTAGGTGCTCTATGATTGAAGGTTGCTCCTGTTTTTGCAAGCGCATGTTTAGTGACTCACTGCAGTCAGGATATGCAGCACTGATTTTGGTTAACTGTTTATGAATCCGTATGAGCAGAGCTTATTAAAATATAAAAATTTTCCACTGAAAAAAAGAATTGCCTTGAAAAACTACTCAAAATTTCCTCGGTGGCTTCTTAATAACTTCAAAGAACATGCCTGTGTTTGAAGATTTAACCTGCTATGTATTGTCATCTCAATCTTTCCCACTCTCCTCTCTTTTCCTTGTCCTCACCCGACACACCTAGAGGCCAGGGACGGCTGCTCGGTAGCTGCGGTACAGAAGCCCAAATCAGACGTGAGTATCAATACTATCGAACCCAGAAATCTCTGTGTCCCATGGCGTTTGTTCTGATGCATTGATGTGCTATTGATAGAAACAGGATGGCTAGCAGTGACAAATTAAAATGTCAGTGATGGCAAAGGTGAGCCTTGCCTCTCCTCGCCATGTCCTTAAGGTGGGGGGGTGACAGGCCACTCGCTGAACGATTACTGATAAAATGCTGACACCTCACTCGTGCACACATGCACACACCAACAAGGACATCGGTGACAAGGGGAGTTGCATATTGAAAGGAAATGAGCCAGGTGAGAGGACAAGTAAGGGGATAGACTGTGACATAATGGTTTAATGATAAAAACTCCCGCCGAGTGCTTTTCAGTCATCATCGAGCTAAAACTCTCAGAGTGCCCATTTTCTAAAAGGGGCTTCAGATTCAGGCATTACAGCATGTGCTACAGTATCAGTTATTTAGCTACTTCTTTGCATCTCAATAAAATATGATTAAAGGCTGCTGATGAATGCTGTAATTACACAAATGAGAGCGTTTTCCAAGAATCAGACAAATTGTGCTGCTGGTTTGTCATTAGGCACGAGTAGGCCTTATACGCATCGATTTCATGCAGTGTGTTTGGAGGAGTGAGCTGAAATGAAGACAGAGTGACGGAGGACACGAGCACTAGGCATGCTGTCAACATTTAAATATCATCAGGTCTGTGCGTTCACTCCCACATCTACCCACACGCACACGACACACAGAGTATGATAAATGCAAAGAGGAAAAAAAATCTCTGATCAAGCTCTGAGAAAACTTAAGCCTCCATGTCCTTATTGGCTCTATGACTATTTCCACTCTCTGTCTGGATGCAATTGTGGCTACTTATAATGTAAGTGCGGGTGCATTAATCTGTCAGTGTCATTCTCCTGATGTTCCAGCTGTTCTTTGTTTGTAATGCTGCCCCACAGTTGATGAGCACAGTTCTGACAGCCAACTGTCCAACTAGCCCAAGACGGCCACCGCGGCCTGGCCTCTGGAGAAACCTCGTCAACCAACCAGGGTCAAGGAACGCCACTGATTGACAGGTCAGTCTGAGTAAGATGTAGTATGTTCAGTCATTTTGTTTACATGACATGCATGCTAACTGTGAGGGACTAACGAGTGCGTCAATTCGTGAGGGTTTCTGGTTGCCCAGGCCTGAAGATTACTCTAATGTCTTACTGCTGTAAGTAATGGATGGAGGGAGTGGTGCTGTCGGTATCAGATTTGTTTTATTCATGTTCTCTGTTGCAATATTAAGCCTGCTATCGAGCCATCCTTGACTGACCCGTACTGGCGGGAGCCTCTGCAGTATGAGCATCTCCTGCGTGTAGCCCAGATTCTGTCTGATCAACTTGTGCTGTAGTCTAATTTATGCACCAGCATGCATCTTACACAACAACCATTAGCATAGCATCTGTCAACACAGTACTGTAGATCATGGGTAAAATGTTTGTCCTATCAGTATAAATCTGCTAACTCTTGATTATAACTTGTGGTCTCAAATTCAAACATGCAGCAAAAGACAAACAGGTTAGCTCCATCACCCCCGAACCATCTTCAGTCTCCCTCACTCAGTCTTTGATAGGCACACATCTTTGTTGTTTGTCATGTCCTAAAAAAAAAATTGTCAGTCTGACTCAGACATGCACCCAAAAAAATCAATATCTTACTATTATAATTTTGTTAATAGGCTGCAGCATATACAAAGTGTGTTATCAGCATGTAAAGAAGAGTTCTTTTTTTTTCATTCTGTTTGGCTGCCTCAAATTTGGTTGACACAAATAGTGGCTGTTTAATGAGTCAGTTTAAAGTGAGTCATCCATTCTTGATATGCCACTTATCAGGTCCAGGTTGTGAGAACAGCAGTCTAAGTGGAGAAGCCCAGACCCTCCCCTGTTCTCACCCACCCACCTCCAGCTCTTTGAGGAGGACATTGAGGCACATAATCTCTCTAATGTGTCCTGGGTCTACCCTGGGGCCTCCTCCTACTTGGACATGCATGAAATATTGTATAATATAGATTGGGCAGTGGTCGGTGGTAGAGTCCTTGGTGGTCCAGCCGCTGTTTGCTGAAGTGATTCTTATATGTGTTTAAAGCAAATAATTTTGATTGAATTGTTGTAATTCCTTCTCAGAGTAAAGTAACTTGAGGTTACACGTTTTTCTACTGCTTTTGTACAGTGAAGACTTTTAAAGCAGCAGGAACCTCAATTTTTTTTTAAATTAAAGCAGGTATTGTAGCTCATCAGTCCTTTTTTTAATGTGAGAATGAATTGTCACAGGTGTGCAAAATGTATGATTTAACAGACATTTTTGAAAGAATGGCTCGCTCTCTGAATTCCAGCGTGGTGCCGTAATCAGATGCCAACTGTTCCCCAAGTCCAGTTGTGACATTTCCTCACTACTAAATATTCCACAGTCAGCTTTTAGTGGTATTATAACAGAGTAAACATAATGAAGCGGTAGGCCAGTCAATAGCTGTAGACCTCCAAATGCCCGATCATCTCAAGAATAGTGCATAGAGAGTTTCATGAGATGGGATTCCATGGCTGAGCTGCCAAACGCTATGCAAAGCTTTAGATGCAGTGGTTTTAAAGCAGGGTTGTTCTTCAGAAGTTGGATTTAGCCCTTAGTTCCAGTCAAAGGAATATGTACTGATTTAGCATACCAAGATATTTTAGATAATTTAATGCTCACAACTTTGAGGGAACAGTTTGAGGATGACACCTTCCTGTTTCAGCATGCCTGCACACCAGTGCACAAAGCAAGGTCTATAAAGACATGGATGAGAGAGTTTGGTGTGGAAGAACTTGACTGGCCTGCATCTTGACCTCAAATCTGAACAGGAGACTGCAAGCCAGACCTTGTTGTCTAACATCAGTGTCTGACATCACAAATACACTTCTGGAAGAATGGTCAAAAACTTCACTATCACACTCCTAAACCTTGTGGAAAGCCTTCCCAGAAGATTTGAAGCTGTTATAGCGGCAAAAAGTGGGCCAATATATAATATTAAACCCTATGGATTAAGAATAGGACTACTCAAGTTCATTTGCATGTGAAGGCAGACAAGTAAATGTTTGACAAATGATTACATGTATTAGACCTGCAATAGACTGTCAACCTGTCTAAAGAAGTAAGGTGTACACTACTTCTTGTGTACATCACCCCTGAACCCTCACGACCCTCAGTTAGATAAGTGGCAGAAAATGGATGTAAGGACGGATGGATATGGACAGATTTCTCTTATTTGCTTGCGAAACATATATTTAGACCCGCAACCTAAAATGAGCAAGCTTCACAAGACTGGTGGAGTGTAAAATGTTGGTCAGATTAAGTTTCAGGTCATGTTAAAAAGTTCTTTATCTCAGTTTCTTGAGTTTCTCCTCTTTTGACAAAAAGGGCCCAAAACAAATCTGTAAATTAGAGCTCACACAGAAGAAGAAGCAAGTGAGTCATTGTTTTCCAAAAGCTCCATTTGCCACAGCCAAAAATCCGACCACACACATTTTTATCTGGATATGTTTGTGAAATGCTAGCATAGTGCGGCCAAAACAGAGAAACAATCAGGCTCATTGTACCAAACTGGAGGTACGCAGGTGCCACTGATACATTCACTTGCTCGTTTCTTTTACACTTGCACAAACATATTCAGGCTTCTGTTTTTAGTAAATGCGTGTTTAGCTTGTAACTTATCAAAACAGGAAATCGTTCACTAAGGTTATTTATTACATCTCCGGCAGACTGACATATTCGTTGATTTCAGCCACCTGTAATTTTCAGTCCAGTATTTACCTTCATTTGACTCTTTTTTTTAATCTCTGCGAAAAATGTCTGACTCTTAAATTACTCAAGGAGCCACTTTTATGCTGGGAAGGAAAAGTACAGCAGATTTTAGCTGAAAAACGTGACCTATTGCAGCTGAAGCAAGTGAAGAGAGTCTGTCCCCATAGACTGATGTTAAAATGCTGAACTTTAAAGTGGAATTAAACTCTATATTATACTACTGTTAGCTAACTTCACTGTAGCCATTTGTGTATAGGGGTAACTTTTAGGATAAGACATCTAATCAAATTTTGTATTGTTAGAAGTATTTTAAGTGTTTTCTTTTGTGTTTTTTCCTTTTTTGGTTTTCTTTGTTGTTAATTTGACTAATAGCAACATTTTTATTTTTTAATTTTGTTGTCCTGTTATTTTCTTTCCATTTATCTTCCCTTTATCACCATAGGTGTAAATGTGAGTGCAAATGATCATCTGTCTCTCAGTGTTAGCTCTGTAAAAGATTAGCGACCACCCAGAGTGTGTCCCGTCTCTTGTCCTACTAGTGGATCTGATAGGCTCCAGGTAGCCTGGATGGATGCTGATCTTTTCCCACACAACCATCTCTGGGGTTTATAGAGGATGACCTGAAAAAGCGAAAAATATTCACTGTAAGCAGCAGTTCTCTAATCAAACAGAACTGTTCAATTGTTGATGCATGAGCTCAAAGGACAAGGTCAGATTGCTTCGAGCTTATCGGAAGGCAATCGTAACTCGAATATCCACTTAATACAATCAAGGTATGCAGAAGAGCATCTCTGAACATACATCTAACCTTGAAGCCTACTTCAGCAGAGGTCCACACTGGGTACCACTGGTACAAGAGTTTGCACGGGCTCACCAAAATTAAGCAATAGGAAATAGTAGAAAAAAATAGAAAAATGTTGCCTTTTCTTATGAATCTCAATTTCTGCCTCCACATTGGGATTGTAGGGTCAGAATTTGGTGTAAACAACATGAAAGCATGGATCCATCCTGCTTTGTTTCAACAACTGAGGCTGATGATGTAGGGGATATTTTCTTGGCACACTTTGGATTTCTTTGTACCAACTGACCAGTGTAATGTCATGCAGACCATGTTTATCCCTTTACAACCGCAGTGTACCATCTTCTAATAGCTTCTACGAGTAATATAATTTGGCATGTCACATAAGTTCATCATAATTAAATGGCTTCCACAGTCACCAGAATTCAATCCAACAGATCACCTGTGGGGTGCAGTTGAATGACAGGCATGGATGCATTCATCTGTGTGTGGTGGGAAACACTGTGGTGCTATCATACCAATTTGGACCAAAACTCTCTGAGAAATGTTTCTAGCACCTTGTTGAATTTGTGCCATGAATAATTAAGAACTACTGAAGGCAAAAGGGGGTCGAACCCTATATGAGGAAGGTTTAACTAATAAAGTATGCAATGAATCTGTGTAATATTTAGGGTTACCAACTTTAAAAGACATATCATTCACCAGTCCAAGTGACCAACAAAATAAATGAGTCAGCAAGCATATAATTGTATCAACTTTGTTTCATGTGTGACCTGTCTTCTAAATACTTCTGTGCTGTACACATGAAGTTTACCACTGGATTATGGAGACCTAAACGGTGAGTTAGATCGAATTACACTCACATTCACACGACATAATTTGCAGTGAAGTCTTTCATCAGCGCTTAGTCTGAGACCATCTCCTCGGTGTCACAACAAAGTCTGCTCTCAGCCTTGTTACAGAAAGTAATTCCTGGCTTATTCCCCTTCATCTCCATCATCTCTCATCTTTACCATCTTTCTCTCTTGCTTTTCTCCCTGCCTCGTCTTCATTAGCCCCTCCCTCCTTTGCAGATTCTCTTTCTCACTCTCTCATCTATATCTTTAGCTCTCCACCTGCCTTTCCTCGCTGACTTCCTGGTGGTTGGAGCTATGGCCCAGACCAAGCAGTCACGGGGTTCCAGATGGTCCGACTGGCAGAAGGTTTGTAACTGACACCTCGGCAGCTGATCGCATCCTACCTGAAACCCCCAGGAGGTCTGGGAGGGAACATGTGTATCAAGAAACAAGGGGGAGGGGAAAGGACAGGAGAGGGACTGGGGGGGGGGCATTACATAACAGCCGAACCTGTCATTTACTGCAACTCATCCTCAAACAGTGCAAGGCTGTTTCTTTGAAAGTGCCTGCACTTCGGAGTTGTTTGAAGCACAGGCATACACACTTTGCTATCACTCAAGTGCTGCACAACAAAAAAAAAACTGACTTGAATAGTTGAGGGAGGGAGACAGGGAGGAAAAATAACAGACAGATCATATTACAGATAGAAATGTGAGGAAGAATTCAAGACAATGAGGGAGGGAGAATGGAAAGGAAGACTCAGTGAGGCATGGATGACAGCTTGTGACGCCGCATTAGTCACTGTGCAAGAAGACAGAGGTGTCTACACGGCCTCTTTAGCACTGTCTCCTCTAATGGCTGTGTGTGTAGGCCATGTGAGGAGGTGCAGTGCCCACAGCCTACATGGCACGTCCCGCCAATGCTGCCTGTGTTTAGACAGCGGCTGCAGCAGTGTTGATGGAAACACACAAGGGAGGGGGTTCGCTGACGGGGAGGAGAGCAGGACAGTGCTAATTGGGACAGAAGATCGGGGTCAGGAAGAAAGGAGGAGGAGAAGGGAAGAGGAGCAGAGGAGAGACGGGGAGTCCTCAAGCCCTCCGGTGGCTCGCTCTGCTTAATGATGCGTCTCTCTCGTAATTAGCAGACGGTAATTAACAGTCGGATCACCTGGGTCTCCGTGGGTCACTTTCTCCCTCTCCGCCACTCCCTGCACCACTCCTCACTTACAAAATCTCACCAACCGCACTCCCTGAGGTCCGGGGCCCCGAGACCTCCCAGCAGTAAACCCCCCTCCCCTCCAGCAGCTCAGACGTAGCCAATAAAAGCACTCTTTCCATATGGGATGCGCACTTTATGGGTAAATCTATGGCTTCCTCTGTCTAAACCAGCTTGTGTTTATTCTTGATTGTACGTGTTTGTCTGTCTCCTCTTTCAGCACTGCTGCTGCTGGCATGTGCGCGTGCGTGTGTGCTAAGCGAGTTTGTATGGGAGGCAGCCAGTGTTTTGTACACACGGTCTGTCAGGCTGCGTTAAAGCGGGCCTCACCTCCAGGCTGGTTTAAATATTAAGACCGAGTGGTGGCTCAACATGCATATTTTAATGCGGGGCCCTTTTGTGGAAGCACAAAGTGGCACATGACCAGTTTTTCGGCACCACAAAACTTTGCGCTCCAACTTTGCGATTGATCCAAAGCAGCCACTTACCTGACCTCGATTAGCCGGGCGCAGCAAATGACGGAAACAGGCGCATGCACGCACACACATAGACACACACAAACACATGCAAATAAAAGATGCACACAGATGGTGGCGCAAGACACAATATGCTTTTGCTGGCTGGCTCCGAGACAGTTAATAAAACATGGAGTTGGTAAGAAATTCATCCCAGCCAAACCCATCTCCAAACAAATGTGGTTAATAATACAGATATGAATTTATCCATGTCGTTTCATTCCCATCCCCTGGGATCAGACCACGTTGACTTTAGCCCAGCACATCCCCACTAGCCATCCGCTAGTGGTGACAGCTCATGGGATGTTCGCTTTGTTATTAATTGAATTTTAAAGTAACCTTGCCATGATATTGATCAGCATTCAATGAAACCCCACACAGTCACTCACACGGGAAGCGCAGAGCACACGCATCCATCGCGCCTCGTGCATCCTTTGCAAGCTCAAGGTTAGTGCAGCGGCGAAAAGTAAGCAGCAAGCGAGAGTGCTTCCTTGTGTGGAATATTTGTCAGAGTTCGGTGATGGCTGAAGTTTGGGAGTTGTGCTGAGGCGTGCAATAAAGGCGGGTAGGGGCCTTCTAAAGAGATGAGAGAGGAGAAGAAGGTGGAGGAAGGGGGGAGAAATGGAGTGTGAGGAGGAGAGGAAGAGATGGCAGGAAGGGGGTGGTGGGTG
>VUQR01035940.1:34213-46096 GCA_015108515.1 Hemichromis elongatus
GGAGGGGGGGGGAGGGGGGGGGAGGGGGGGGGGGGGAGGGGGGGGGGGGGGGGGGGGGGGGGAGGGGGGGGGGGGGGGGGGGGGGGGGGTGGGGGAGCAGGACGTGTCCCGTACAAAGAAACAGCAGTGTGAAGTTGGCAGGACAAAAATGGCAAAGAGGGAGAAGAGAAAGCCAACAGTGTTACTGTTTTACTGGCTTTACAGGACAAGAGGAAGCAAGCCAGGTGTGTGAGGGAGAAAGATTTCACTGACCTATTTTACAGAGTTGGGATGCTGCTTGGACCCAGCTTCCCCCACTAGCAGCTCCCTCTTCTGGTCCAAAACCAGAAATACCACCAGAAACGAGCTCTATTAAGTGTTTTCATTCCTCATTAGCTGCAATGAAAGTCAGTTTTTTTTTACAAATTGCTTGCTTCTGAACACACTCATCCATCACTTTGCCCGTTAACAGCAGCTGTCAGGCTGAATTTTAGCTTTTCAGACTGAAGCCCACGGAAGCTGCTGATGACTCTGATTGCAGGAAACAGCTGAGAGATGCTCTCATTCGTGACAAAGATCTGATTGTTTTTTTCCCTTTTTTTTCCTCCACCTTTTTAACGCCACGATTCTGTTGGATCACATCCTAAAACATCGCTTGTTGCATGTAGCAGTGTCACACCTGCCAATGTAAGAAAGACCCAGCAACTGTGGGTGTGGCCGTGTGCAGGTGTGTGCTCGCATGTCTGTATGGGCAATGCAAGGATGTGAACACTGGAATGCTCCATCTTTGTGTCTAATTTGGCATCCACTCCTTTCCTTTATGTTTGCCTCCTCCTTTGAGAATGAACATTCAGAATGAACATTATCTGACAGTATGTTTGCACTAAGTACCGCAGCAATTTCCTAATGTTGTAAACCTGCTCAACATTTGGCAATAAAACCCTTTCTGATTCTGATTCTGAAATCAAGTACTTTTTTGTAAGAGTTTTGCTAAAGGCAATCAAGTTTTGCTTTTTTTTTTTTTTTTAATGCCATAATGTGCTATTAGTCAGGCCACACATGGGAGTCAGGTTAAATGCACTGAATCACAGATCTAAGCTTGGTGACATTTTCAGAGACAGAAGGTAGTTAAAAAGCCTCCAGTAATTTCTAGCATTCATCACACAAACTGTCGCTGATGCTTAACTGGTACACGCAGGGGTTAATGGCAATTGATTGCTCGCCGTTAATCACCGTGGTTTTGTGATTACCTGGCAGGGTCGTATCGATTGCTCATTGATCAGCGCATCTCCGCCGCTTTCACCACTCTGTCTGTGAGCTCACTGTCATTTAGCGCTTTGCCGGTGCAATATTGTCATTATGACACCCCAGGCGTCGGTGCTGCTCAATGACTCCCCGGTGGCAGATGTCTGCTGAGTTACAGAAGAGACCAGCCGGTCAGCCAAACTTTGATTTACGCGGATGTGGCACTGAAAAGGGACAAACTTGGAGGCAACGTGTTCGCCCCGCAGCCTCCGGGCGCTCACCTCTGGCTCGTCCTGGTTAAACGAGTCGTATCTTCACTCTCTTATATGAATCGGAGCTGTGGTCAGTTGAAGCGAGGGCACTGTGTGAATGAAGAATACAAGTTTACACCTCTCTCTTGCCTCTGCCTCTTTGTCCCCCATCTCGTTCATTTCTGTACCTTAGTGTGTCTGGCTCTTGCCTCCATTAAAAGCCTTGTCCAAAGTAATGAGTTTAAAGTCAGAGTGCCTGTGTCAGGGAGGCAATAGAAACAGTGATTGTGTGTGTGTGTGCATGTGTGTGTGTGTGTGTGTGTGTATGTTGCTGCACACCAAGGATTTTGAGAATAATTGCATGTGTTTGTGTGTATGGGAGTGTATATGTGCTCACTAAAGCTTTGAGGTACGCTTTGACAGCTGCAGATTTAATAAGCAAATGTTAAAGGTAGGAGGTGAGGGGTGCGGGGTGGGTGTGGGGGAGTATGGATGGGGCCTTGCTTATAAAATATGAATGACTGTTTCTGCATCTTCTTAAGCAGGCTTCATATCTCCGGTTTGCATTTCCCCACGCTCCACTCGCACAGTCCGGCAGAGCTCTGAGAGATGTTGAATTCTGTATAGGCATCGTCCCTCAGCCTGACAAAGTGAGCTGCGCACTTTTAATAGGCTGTGTCATGTGTTAAGCTGAAGCGGTATTTCTCTTTGGTAGAGGACTTTTACCTTTTAGCATGCATGCCCCGGTGCGGCCGTGCGTTGACTAAGTCACCAATGCTAAGTGGCTTGGCTCTTTAAATTGATGCCACACACTTTGTCCCATCATGAAAGTCTGCATTAAGGTAAAAGCGAGACAACGAGGACGAGCTTTGTCCTGTGCAACAACTTTTACAACAGGAAGGTGTTTCTGTCACGTAAACCAAACGTGGCATTAACTGTTTGCTGTTAGAGGAAGTAGAAAAATCTAAATTCTTCCGTTGAATAAATTCTTACGCTGTGGCGTTGTGGTGGCATTAAGTTTAAGATTTGTAGAAAAGAGAAAAAAAAAGTTTTACAAAAGTCTTTTGAAAATTGTCTAAACAGATGGTGTCTAGCAGCCATGGACTGTGATGGTGTCAGCTGCATTACTTTTATGACTTTTTATGGAAAAGAGAATAACAGAGGGTGCAGTATGGTTGAAATTTGTAATCATTTAGTACGCAGGACTATTCTTCACCATTGTAGCAATCCATTTCTGGAAAGTGAGGAATCATAAAAAGATGGATACAAATTTTTGACAGTTCCTGGTAATGATTTTGATATTGATATGATCTATTTTCTTCTGTTGTTGACTGCAGGTTTTGGACACTTGTGAATCGTCACCAGTTTGCATAATCAGTGACGTGGTGTACTGTCACATAATAATAATTATGTGGTAATAACTTTGCTCTCTAAAGGCCTTTTTGTCATGTTGCTCATGTAATTAATAAGATCCATTATAGCCCTGTTACATTTAGATTAGAAAAGGGCCTGATCACACACTCTGTGATCGTCACGTCACACCTGAGCAAACACACTACCTCAGATACTCTTTCTCTCTCTCTCTCTCTCTCTGGCCGACAAATTACTGTGTAAGACACCAAAAAAAACAAATTGTCGCGTATTCATCATCAGCAGGTTGGCATTCATTTTTCCACAAAAGACAGAGAGCAAGGTCAGAAAGTCCAAATGATATCAGAATAAATAGCAGGGTGTAAAATCATTGAGTAAATGTTTGCAGTTGGAATTCAGCTAACAAGAAAAATGGAAACTACATTAATACAAATGGGTTTTGTTTCAGTGTGACTTAAATATACAGTGAAACGCTCTCTAACTTTAACTAAATGTTGTGAAATTTACACATAGATTTCAAGCACTGAAGTGAATGGGGGGAAATGAAGATCTCAGATTTTATGAAATCGACAAAATATATTGTAAAATGTAAAATTTATAGTGACCAAAATGACCCACAAAATGAGGAAAATGGAGGCTGTATATGTAAAGATATGCTACTGAAAGATTATGGAAAGATTTTTTTCCAACATTTGGAGTTAATAGAGTATATCGTTGCTCATCTTAAATGTCTTCTTATGAAATATTAATGTATTTACTATATCATGTCAAAACTGCTTAGACCTACACATACATGTGTGCACATTTGAACATATATGTATAGGTAAATGTATCGGTCAGTGAAAGAGAAGCCTGACAAATATGTCTTTTTTTTAGTGTTTGCTTTCTCTCATGTGTGTTCGTTGTTTTTTTGAATCTGTCTTTTTCGCAAAGATTTAAAGATTATTTTGATAGTTTTCCCCATGAAGCGTATGAGTGTAGCTTTGATAAAAATATAAAGTCCAGGTGGGTAAATATAGCCCGTATTCCAAGTGTATAGTATTTTCAGATACAATCTTAGTGGCTTTAAGCTCCAACAGTACTAAATACTACATTTCCCATAATGCCAGTCACCGGGCAGGGCTTTTATTTTTAGGGCTTCACTGCCTAGTACATGAATTTCTTCCAAACTTGACAGCATCATAGTAACATGATTTAATTACATATAAAATAATTAATTCATTAATTAATAACAATAGTAATAGTAGTAGAAGTGGATGGCCTGAAATGCCAATTAATTCCTTTTTTTTTCTCTACATCTGCAGCATAAAGAAATCTTTATACCAATGTTTTTACAGGCTAAGTTTTCTACTCTGTTACTAATAAAATGACAATTATGCAGAAAACAGCAATAAATAATGACAAATAGATGTGCTGATTCGAGTGTTACTCCTGTAAAGTGCAAAATAAAATTAAAGAAACAAGAAAAGCTACAGTATGTATAAGATCAGCCTTTAAAAAGTACTTTTATATACAGAATACATTAATATAATCTGCTGACTTTTGTATCACATGATAATCGAGTTTGTAGCTTAAAAAGAAACTTTAGGGACTTTGGTTTTTTTCCTGAATGTTTTTCGAAATGGAGCCTTATCTAATATGGATAAAGTTTTAGATTGCAAAACTGCAAGATTATACGTACTTTTCTACACCTAAATGTAATAACTTAATGGTACCCCCTTTTATTTTTTCTTTCTTGCCTTTAACTGCAACGCGGCTCTTTCTGTGAGAGTTCAGTTTGTTATAATACCTTCAGAAAATAAGCTTATGGAGGATGCACAAACAAGCCTGCATAATTTCTGGCTGTCCTGCTAACAGCTCAGTTATGTTCAGTAAACTCGCACTGACAGGATATTTATTTAAAAGCACAGAAATACACCAAAGGCAGCTTCTCTCTTCGGTGGCACT
Source organism: Hemichromis elongatus (assembly GCA_015108515.1). Classification (NCBI taxonomy): domain Eukaryota; kingdom Metazoa; phylum Chordata; class Actinopteri; order Cichliformes; family Cichlidae; genus Hemichromis; species Hemichromis elongatus. The sequence goes on from VUQR01035940.1 coordinate 39,007, forward strand.
GGGAAACTACAAAGAGCAGGGAAATTTTAATACAAGGAAACATTTGTTGAAAATACTTTCAGGGTGTTCTGCAGATCACGGTAAGAGTGCAAACTACAAAGGTAAAACATTTCTTCACAGCTCAGAATACATTTCAGGAACCAAAGCATAACCCAACTCTCTGAATCATATTGAGTAAGCAGGAACACATCAGATCAATAATGGCCGTATTGAGACCAGCAACAAAATTATTATTATGATATTGTTTAGCTGTTGAGCTGATAAAATATATCTGCTTCTTAAAGCCTGGTGAAATTTTAGATGTTGGCCAACTAGCTAGTGAGCTTGCAGTGTTGTAAAAATATTGTGGGACACATGCTGTGTCAGCACAAAAGATGGGACAAAGGTTTAGATCTGAAGAGCTTTCTCCAAACAAGTGAAACCACTTATTCTCATTCCTTGGACTTCACACGCTGCCTTTTTAAAATAAGTAAGTCGCTGCATTTTTGTGTGTTTAATGTCGTGAAAGTGTGTCTTTGAGTCAGTTGGTTTTTGAACTGGTTTTGTGGTGTACCTCACAAATGAAGTGCAAAATGCAAACCAAACAGTGTCAGTCTACTAACTTACGAAGTATATAGCTGCACTGGACAGTTGTTATTAACGTCAGGTTTCACTTTACTACAAAGAAGTCATTGCACAACTTGTTAGTTAGCCACTGTCCTCCACAGCAGGGACTAGCTAAGGGAGCGCTACCCCAAACATATGGTGGCCCTGAAAGATCAAACACACTGCAACATGAGAAAACTCCAGCAAATAGAACAATGCTGAAAAAGCTCACAAAAACACAGCAGAAGTAGAACAGACACTGCAAAAGCGAAAGCAAAAATAAGACTCACAAAACACAACAAAAGTGTTTATGGGGAGACGTTCAGCTGCGGAAGCTTATAGCAAAGATAAAGAACTAAAAAAAATATTGAATCATGCGATTAGTACACACATTACCTTGCACCTTTTTCTCTTTCACATCACCAAAGTATCCTCCATTTCTTTTATGCGTGTTTCAGTGCAATCCTGGTTTCAGCTGTTCCGTCGCATTACTGTGCGCCCCCCCCCAAAAAAAACCCACTTCTGGAAGGTTTTTTGAGATTTTTTTTTTCTCCTCCATCGTTTTAATCATTTTTCATTGTTTTTGTGTGCTCTTACAATATTTTTCCATTTGCTGGTATTTTCTTACATTGCAGAGTGTTTGATATCCCTTACCTGTTTTCCCACATACTTTAAATACTGCCTCCTGGTGACAGTAAACAGCTAGTTTGTAGGAACAATGTAAAACCATGCCAGTCCCTTTACTCATCTAAGCTGGAGGCTTCAATAGAGGTTCTGTATGGCCAGTGCGTCAAGGCAGAGCCAACAAAGGACAGCTTGTGTGTATCGCACACAGTCAGCTCCTGACAGAACAGCAGTTTGACACCTTGGGACGAAGAGGTGTTGCTTACACTGTGAAACTGTACAATAGCCTTATCAATGTATTGTGAGGGCTGTGTCAGACATTTACAGTCTCAGTAACACAGGAGGCGGAACTGAGGTTTCAAAGTAGAGTTTATCTTTAAGCACTTTCTCTGTACAAGTGAAGTAAAGACAAACAAGGTCATGGAACAATTAACTTCCTTTTATTTCCATTTCTATTCCCCCCATTTCCAATGCATATTAATTCCACCCCCTCATCCTTAAGATGAGATGCCCTTTGTCCCAACAGAGGGGTCCTCTCCTCCCTCTGTGCAGCGTAGCTCTAAAAAGGTGATGAAATGGGAAAGAAAGGGGCAAAGAATAAGAGCCTAGTCTCTGTTTCTGTGCATGACTGTGCAGAGAGAAAAGCCTTCCCTCATCCTTTCTCCCAAATGTCATGGTTCTCCATAGTGTTTAGTTTAACCCCACTATCCCTCTTCCTCAACACTAATTACACACACACGCACATACACACACTTTGATAACTCCCACAGTTGCAGAGAGCTGGCTGTGTGCTCACAAGGCTCAATAGGCTGAAACTGTGTTATAAGCACATACAACTGCTCTCATTAGTAATCTCACTGATAATGTGGAGATGAAAAGATCCTGCACCCCTGTGTGTCCTGTGCTGTTTTGTACTAGCGGAGAATATGTATCGCTGAAGCTTTGAGAGACACACATCAGTGATTATGCAATTGTTTTAAACTGGTGAGAAGTGTTCATCCGGGAGAGAACACTTTGGTTTCCTTTAGGACAGTGTATGACTGGAATGAACAGCCTTGTCTTTGTCTCGTTAGTGTATTTGAATTATCACACTACTGCGCTAACCATTAATAGTTATTATATCACATTTTGTATTTTAAATATTTTTGATGTTTTTGTTTAGAAAATGCCAAAAACTCATACATGGGTGTTTTCTTTTTAGTTTTTTATAAAAAAATAAAAATCAGTTTCAGTGACTCTTCTTCTGCTGTGTAAAGGGCAAGTAGCACTCAACAGCATTCCAGTCATGTGTATGACTTCAATGAAGCCTCTAGAGAGGCAGAAAAGAGTCAGCTGACAGAGTTGAATATCCCATCATACGCACGCAGACCACTCTAAATGAAACACACAACTTCTGTAAAACATACAGACAGATACAGATATATGGACAGTTTTGAAATGGAACAGGCGTTCCACTGTTTACACAAACTGCGTTATTAGTTTATGATTTGTGCTAAATACAACAATGAATAAAGATAGATATTCTCACTTTAATTTTTAAAAGCTGCAAAAAGAAATTGTTGTCATTAGTGTGTGGCACACTAACAATGATCATTTCTTTTTTGCTAGCGCAAACAATTAAATTAAACAAACATCTACAGAAAACGGCACTGAATAACTAATTATAAGTAAACAACTTTAAGCTGAAGAACAGAGAAACTGCTCACATCTCAGCAAACAAGAAGATCTTCCAAAAGTGACAGAAAAATTACAACTCTGAAGAAAAAAAAAAACTAATGCTAACGTTGCTGTTTATGGTATTTTGTTGAAAATACTTTTCATTTTCACTTTTATCATTGGATTATTAAAGAATGTGTTGTAGCTCCAAAACAGCTTACTGTAAAGTCCTTTTTCAAAATACAAATGACAATTTACAGTTATTTAAAGAAATAAAATGGGAAGCTAACAATCTGAGATACAGTGTCTAAAAAATGTCCCGTCCGTGTCCATGTTACAGTTCTTGTGTCTATTATTATTTTGTTTCTCTTAACATGAACTATTTGGCACAAAAAAATGTTATCGCCTGACTGATGTTGGGTTTGTAGGACTGATGCTGGCCAATACTTTCAGTCTTTGACACACACAAAACCTAACATTTGTTGAGTGTATTTACTTATGTACTCATTATGTACTCATTTACGATCTTTAACTGACTCTTCTCAGATTAAATGGTTGTTCCGTTTTGGTGGTTTCTCAAACCGGTGTTTTGCCAACAGAGAACTTACACAGCCCCCTCTGGTGGTCAGATAATGCTACAACTACACTCATAATAACACGATGGAAGGGTGTTTCTCAGCTCCGACAACTGGAAAATACATTTTTAAAAGAGTAGCAACCATGGTGTTTTAAGTCAAACCACTATCTTTTTCTAAACCTGATAATAATAATTATTAATATACTTAACAGCCACACAAATTATTTGTATGACTCAAATTTAGGTCATGAAAGTCTGATGTAGAGTTGCTTTCAGGGGCATAAAATAATGTCATGAAACTGAAGTTAGGAGGTTCACACAAGAAACAGGCCAACATGCAATATTTCATGTTTGGATTCTTGATCCAGTTTGGAAGTGTTGTGCTGTTGAAATATATTGAGAAATTTAAAAATAAATTCACAATAATTTTGGTTTGTGCCCCTGACCAGCATTTGTCCACCATGCCAAAGTATCAAAAAAAGTGATTTCTGTGTAGTTTTCCTTTCCTGAAGATCTTTCTTAGATTACTTTTATTTTCTTGTTGTTTTTTTTAAGTGTTACATTTTAAAAGCCACTGTGGTGCTGATGTGCTGCACTTCCTCTCTTGTAGAGAGTTACCCTTCATAGTCACCAGCTGCTGAGAATCTTGGTATGCAGATTTTTTTAGATGTAGGTAGGATTGTGTGTATGTGTATTTGAATACATTCATCTATTTATATACATATATGTGTGGGGGTGTGCAATTCACACACGAACAGCACTGTGCAGGCAGGCATTTATTTAATACAGTATTGTAATTTTGCACAGTTTACTAAATTAAAAAAATAACCCAATGGACAAATGGACTGAGGCAAAAAAAAAGGACAAATCCCTTAAAGTCCTAATCTTGAACATTTTAAAGTAATGCAGTGCTGAATGGCACATTCGGGCATGTTTTAGATTTTTGGTCCCTTTCAAAGCCTTCCCTGGATGTGGGTGGAAAGCGCTTGATCTTCCCTTGTTCATATTAAATAAGTCAGATTCCAGCCCCCACCTCAAAAACCTATACTCACATTTACACTTGGGCTTATTAGATGTGAATATAAGCCTGTGTGTAGCTTTCCTTTTAGCTCAGGCCAGAGAGTTTGAGTCCTTTTGAACAGGCAGTAACATGAGGCAACTATGACAGGCAGGACGACCCTTGATCACTGTTAATTATCTAAGTGGACGTGAAGCTCCCAAACCACCAGAGCGATGCAGCTATAGCATTCTACAACAGGGAGGTTTTGCATATTTGCTTTCAGATCAGTGTGGGTGTACTTGTGTATTCATGTGCATCTGTGCCCTACCATTATCGATACCACCTGACATGTTGCCCTTCAAGTGCACGTCATGGTCGCATGAAGGCGAGCGCGTTCTTCATCGTCCTTCAAAAGCAAAGCTGAGTTCGTCAAACCTGTCAAACACGAGCGCACCGAGGAACTCTTGAATAGCATGTCTTTAATGAACCAGGGGCCATTTAAGATTTATGAAAGGGTTTTAAAATCCAACTACAATGGACTGTCATTACACTTGAATTCAAAATAGTTGCATCATCTCTTAGGAAATGATCTGTACTTGCATTATGAGGCTGATGTGCTGAATTCCCCGGTGATTAAAAGTAAAGAACAGGAGTGGTGTGATATCAGTTTTATTCATGCTCAGAACTATTACTACGTTTTTAGATCTTGGGACATGAAAAGGAAGGAAACTTATAAGTAAGTTGACCTAAAAAAAAGTTCCTCACACCAACTTTAAAAGTGTCCTCAGTCCATTAAACCATTTATATAATGAGTCAATATTATGTGTTAGTGAGTAATGACAGTCCAGTCTCTTCAAGCATGAGACTATTGTTCTCAAAATGACCTTAGAAGTATTGACTGCATTAGCAACATAGCACTGATAGAATACTTAGAATTTTTTTAATTGTTTGCCAATAGAATAAGAAGATTCACTGTGGGCAATTACTGTACATGTTTTATTGTTTTGCCAATACTACTACTCTATTTTAAATAGTTTCTTACTATATAAGCAAAAAAAGTTACCGTAAATCTAAATACACCTCGGGAAAAAATAGATAAATAAAACCAACCACTGACCAAGGGTTCTGGCCACAAACCGGTCCGCCATACCCACGCTAAAGAGTAGGCGTCACATGTGTTTGATCATTTATTAGTACACAGCAGTTTACAACAATGCAGCATTTATTTGTGCTTAGTTGTGCTATTTTAATATGTTAAATCCACACAGCACTATATTACAAGCTACACCTTAAACAGGACAAACACACAATTTAATCTAAATAAAACCCTAGAGAAAATGTCCTCCTTGAAGTATTAGCTTCCTTTTTGGCATTCTTTGGCAAAAAAGTCATTGATCAAGTCTTTTTTTTTTTTTTAATAAAAATAAAAATACATTTTGGAAATAGCTGCTTAACATATTTGGGCTTCATAATAACGTAGCTGTTTCTCAAATTTCAATGTTTCAAATGTTGCTCAAATTTCAATGTAGCATACAGCAGCCAAATAGATTTAAAAATAATAATAATAAGTTGTTTTGTTTTTTTTAAAAAGGGCAGTTTAAGTTAAACGAAGACTAAAGTAATAAGCATACTGGCAAGCCAGCGGTCCTGGTGGTTACAATCTTTATTTTTTGGGATTTAAATTTAATAGCTGGTCGTGTCTATTTATGTGTACAACCATGCTCGCCACTGCTACCGAGTTATGAGACAGTTTTGGTGAAATATAAAATATATATATATATACAATAATTTATACATGTTTACAAATAGATAAAAGTATAAATCCTTATGGCAACAAAAATTAAAATGTTCAAGCATAAACTTTGTTTTCTTGCATTTTCATACTGAAGACACAGGGAGATCATGGAGATGTGCAAAAGAGTCGCAAATTCCACTTATTCTGAAAACGTTTTATATTTTAATTAATATTTAATTATATTTTATAATCAAATAGTAGATTATTTTAAAATCTACTTTCATCATGTGCCCATTTCACCTATATTATATTTATCTATATAATATTTCTATGTCAGAAACTTTCATCAAGGCAGTACGACAGGAAAGGATTTTTGTATTTTTTTCACTGCTGGCTGCTAGCCTGGCACCCACTATCTCATTTGCTTCTGATATATGGTCTGTCTGTAGCTTTTTATGTGAGCAAATTTTTCATGTTATGTAAGAATATTTCCTGTGTTTCTGATGTTCTACAACATTATCAATTAAAAAAAACACAGTTTTAGTTAACTTACCTAGCTAACATTAGCATAGCATAGCAAAGTTGTTATCTTTACTTTAAGTTAAGAACCAGTGTTGGTCAAGTTACTTGAAAAAAGTAATCATTAACTGATTTCTTATTACTTCCCCCAAAAAGTAATCCTGTTACTTTACTGATTACTTATTTTCAAAAGTAATTAGGTACTTTGTTACTTTTTAAAAACATGAATAGGTAATAAAGAAATAGATGTTTCAGCCCAATTCTACTTTTTCTGCATATTCCAGCATATAAAATGAAATAGTTTTTTGTGTTTACACTCACTCTTTCAAATAGATGCAAGTGTTTTACTTGCATCTATTTGAAAGCAGAAAACAGCAGAAAATAAATAAAATCA
>VUQR01035944.1:12191-40715 GCA_015108515.1 Hemichromis elongatus
CATAACATAAACAGTGAAGCTGGAGGAACGTGAAGGTTCCAGATGGTTAGGGACAAATGCAATCGCATGGCAGGATGCTGTAAACGGACCAAACTTCAGTCAGGAGAACAACTGCAATATAAGGTTAGTCATGAATATACTGCTACATGGGCTGGGCTGTAGTTACATCATAAGGTTTTAAAAACTGAGCTTTAAATGAATAGTGTTGATAAAAACCGAGAGAGGCTGACAGTGATGACTGACTTTTAAGGGGCTTGTTCAGATTAAATAGAACAAGATATAAAGCATTAAAACATGTTAAAAACACAACAGCCTTAATAAATGCTGAGTAGTTTGGAAGCAGGTTTCATCAGGTCATCACTTAAAAACCTGCTGTGCATGTTTTAATGCAGTACAGTTGTTCTTATTAAATTATTATTAAATAAACTACTAAACTACTGTACTTTAATGTCAGTCATAAGGGTGGTACTTCAAGAGCCATATATTTTATGAGGTGGTACTCATTGTGAAAAGTTTGACAACAACTGCACTAAATAATCTTAAGCCTAAAAGTTTTAAGATGCAGGCTTAAAAAAGATTTACCATAATTGTTTTCGTTAACCTAACCAAACAACTAAACCAAAGAAAAAGCAAAAGTAAATCATGAATAGATATATATATAAAAGAAATACAATAGAAAGAACCATTTCCAGGTTTATTCAGGTTCACAGTCTTCATGATTTGGTAATGTTAAAAACATCATGGGTTGAAAGCAAGCTTGTAAAAATACAATTTCTTCTTCAGTAAATCACCTCAGCTATTCTCATGCTTCTCAAAGTAGAATAATACAAAGTAGCATTGGATGATGAGGCCATCGTACCCACTGGGGGTCTGATATACAGTACGAACCCGAGACGGGTCAAAGAATGTTGTGTGTTGCTGTCATTTCGAATCTGATGCACCAGTTATCCATGTCTTGGAACATGAAATATGTTCATTTTTGTTTGTTTGTTTTTTGGTGGGGGGATTCACATCTTGATCAACTCACCTTCCAGCCTCACTGACATGATGAAGATGTATTGGAACACATCAACACACAGGCCTTCAACTTTGTCTCAGTCCCGTTATTGACTGATTATCTGTTATAGTTTGACAAGATAAAATGGAAGAACTGGAGTTCTTGCTGGAAATATCTTAATTGAGAGGAAAATCCTAATCTTTTTATATATATATATATATATATGTATATGTAATATGTAATGCACACGGTTACAATAATACCAAAATATTCCCCCATCTGATGCAAAGTCGTCTTTACACAAGCAAGCAAATAAACATGCAGGCCTTATTTCCAGTGCCATCAGGCACTCTTGATGCATACTCCATGGACAGGGAAGCGCATACTGTGGCTCTTTGATAACACTTCTGAACAAACCTTTGCCAACTCTCACGCACAAATGTGGGTGTGCTCTTTTTCTGTCAGTGACAGTTGACAGCGGCTCATTTTCAGACCACTTAAATGAATATTTTACGGATTCTGTTTCCATTTATGTGGTGACATCCCCTACACATAACAGTTTTGGGGGTGTTTCATGTGGAAGCCAGGAACTTTGCATATTTTGCATAGTGTTTTCTGATATTTGCTAGAGCGGATGGTTGAAAATTCCTGGCATTTCATGCAGCGCTGACACAATGGCACATCCACAGCAAGGCTCTTAAGCTGCAACTGCAGTAGGTGGTGACAGATGTGTGCAATGACCTATCAAGAAAACTCCCACAGCTATTTTTTTTCCCCTTTTAGATTGCAAAGTGAAATACAAGAGTGAGGTAGAGTGTTTTCGGCATGTGCAAGCCTCAGCACTAAGTTGACTTGATGGACAGAAACAACAGAACCATAAGTTAAAATGTATAATGGATGTCATCCTCACTGTGCATGCTTCAAGAAGCACCAAATAAAACAGAACCCATACATCAATTCAAAAGAGAAATTTCCCTGAAAGATGTCACTCCTCTGTAAGATACATATCTTCTTTGACTTTTAAAAAAGCAGATATCCAAAAATATCAAGACAAAAACTGCACCTTAGGTTTATCCTGCTGAGTGAATTCATAGCAAATTTTGAACAGAACATTGAATTAGGGTTTTTTACCCACCTCTCCCTAGGCATCTGGTGGTTGGGATTGTGGTGACAGCGGATGCTGAGGCTGAAGAGCTTGCGGGCGGTGCGCTGAATCTTCAGCCGCTGCACCTCCAGGGAACTCTGAAGAAGCCTGTAGCGGGCTTGCAAATCCCAGTCGCTGCCCCAGAGAAGATGCACACTGCTGATGGGCAGGAAATGAGTGGAGGGTAGCCTCTTCAGGAATGACTTGAACTCATCTAGGTGACAGAGAGGGACCAGTTAAAAAAAAAAAGGTGGAGATAACTGTTGTTGTAATATTTGCAACAAAGTAAATTTTACAAGTTATTGTTTACAAGTTTATTTCTTTAAATGTGAGTGTTGATAGGGCTTTTTTTCATGCCTGTACTTTGCTTTTTGTACTCCAACTGCTGTGAGTATCTGAAGAGAAATGAGACTCTCAGTGCAGTAAACACCCTCTCACTCTGTGCTCCCCGACACCTTTTCAAGATTGCTGCCTCAACAAATTTGTTCCAACCAGTGGTGATGATTGTCCTTGTGTCCCTCTTTCTGCCTCTGATAATTCTTGTTTGTCTCTTCCATAGACAACTGCTGTTTTCAACACTCGCTTCAATTTTTGGCAACAATGAGCATGAAGATGTTTGAAAAATACAAATGGACACAAATACACATGGACAAAAAAGCTTTTATTTAGCGTGCTAATCAACTGAGTCAAAGCAACTCATTTTTCAGGTCCATCCTAAGCTTGAACTGAATAGGGTTCAAAAGTATAATCTACCAATAGTATATATATATATATATTATATATAAAACCCATATATTGTGATGAAAAGTAGAACATAAATATTCTTGGACACAGTTAAAAACTTTGCTCCAGTCTGTCCAAGAAGAACAAATCCCATATTCAAGAGATGCAGTTGTACAGCTGAACCCTCCTGCAGTCGTCCTCAAGACAGTTTAACAGAATTAACCACAGTTGAGAACCCCTTTTCAACCATTGCCGTGAAATGTCAGAATTTCCTCCACCCTCCGCACAGACATATCAAGGCTCCCTTCCCCTTCTTCTTCAAAGAAACCAGATTTCTTCTCCTCCCCTGTTTTGAACTTGCCATATCCCTCCACCCAGCTTTCAGCGATGTCAGGTACTTCCCTTTTCCTAGAAAAGCCGGGTGTCTCCAGCACTCAGTATTCAGATATATCTGATTCTCCCACCAAAAAAACATCTTTTTTATTGAGTTCCTCCCCAATGCCAGTTTAATAGTTGCCAAGTCCTTTTATACAGGCTTCAAAGCCGTCAAGGACTCCTTCCTTGAAAGTGCTTCCACATAGTCCTTATCTTAAATCATCCAGCACACCTTATCTAGAGATTAAAGCTCTCACAATGTAACCACACTTCACCCATTGTGCCATTACCTTTCACTTTGTTGTTTTGTATCACGTGTGTTTGTTGTTGTTTTTTTTTTACCAGATTTCACGGATATCCACAGAGTTGTCAAAGCGATTTGTATAAAAAAATGAAAAAACAATACAAAAACTGAGACAAACAAAGAGAATGGCATTACATAAACTAAACTATGTAGCACCATGTTGTAGATTTTAAAAAATTAGCTTAAATTATAGTCAGATGTAGCATTTTATGGTACTGTAAAATAGTATTTCCCCTCTTGCTGATTCTGTAGTTTTTGTATATTTGTCATGCTTAACTGTTTCAGATCACTGGGCAAGTTTTATTATTATACACAGATAACCCAACTAAATAAAAAAAATATGTTTTTAATTCATGATTTCAGTTGAGTTGAATAACTAGCCAGATTCAGACCTGATTACTGCCAGACATGTTCAATGAAACATTCAAATATAACCTGTCAGACAAAGTGAAGAAGACTTAAATATCTCAAGAAGCAACACATCATGCCACAATCTAAAGCAACAGCTAAGAAAAAAAGTCACTGACATCTAACAATTTGAAAAGGGCTACAAAGTCATTTCTAAGGTTTTTGGACTCAAGCAAACCATGATGACAGCCATTATCCACTAATGAAGAGCACAGTGGTGAAGCTTTCCAAGAGTGGCCGGCCTACTGAAACTATTCCAAGATAACATCACCGACTCATTCAGGAGGTCATCAAAGAACCCAAAACAACATCTAAAGAACATCAGGGCTCACTTGCCTCTGTTAAGGTCAGTGTTCATGATTCAACAAGAAAGACAAGAAAGAGAGTGGGGAAAATGGCATCCAAGGGAGACTTCCAATGTGAAAAGGCTCATTTCACATTTGCCTAAAACTCGTCTTTAGGATCCCTAAGGCTTTTCAGGAAAAAGTTCTGCTAACTGCATTTTGTATTTACTTGGGTCATCTTTGTCTATGATAACATTTGTGTTGGATCACAAAGTTTACAAGGTTTACTTCACACTAAAATTGCAATAACCTCCTTATTGGCTCGTTGCCACAAAAATGTCTGCAAATCCCATGTTTCATAAGGAACTGGTGTAACTTCAGCAATCACTGTAGCTAGCTAGGTAAGTAGATAAGCCAGTTTATTCAGTGCTCTCACTCAGTGCTGAGGCAGAATTTAGCTAGATAAACTACTTACATGCTAACTACATGCTAACCACATACAGTGGTTTATTACAGGCATTCTTTGACTGCCTGACTGTTGTTTTTTTATCTGAAAAAACTATTGTAAAATCAAAGCATGTATTGCATAATTATGTTTTTCTTGAATAAGTTTAATGAGAGAAATTCACTAAATGCATTCAACTACAAATGCAGCTGAGTCTGAACAATATCAACAAAGCAACAGTCACAGCTTCAATGAGCATAAGCAGAGCAGCTGCACCTTTTCTCACAGCCAGTAATGTTATACTGCTACAGCTCTCTCTTTTAAAAGGAATGCTAAGCAATAAATGAATCATGTAGTGTCACATCAGCTCTCTCTTCTATAGTACCAACAGAACATTTCCACAAACCAATGTTGGTGTACCATTTAGTTTAAGCAGCAGAATACTCCGGTGCTGCAAATATTTAGCAGCCACCGAATGTGCCCTGTCATTATGTTTACACATGCTGAATTATACAGATTGTCTACATAATCTGATGCTTTGAGGTTTTTGGACCTGTTCTCGAGCACTTATTTTTCAAATGTTTAACAGAGGCCGCCCAACTCTTTGTGCTTTGGTGTGAAGAGATGTTATGCTCTTTTATTTGGCTTCTTCCAGTGCTCTTTCTTTTCAAGTACTTCTTTGAAGATGTACTGCACTCAGTGACCTTCATGACTAACATTAACTTACCCCTATGGTGCATAAATATATTTATCTGTTGCTGGCAGGTTGTATCGAGACACTTTTATTTCGTATTAATAATAGATACACATGGTGCCCTGCCATAAAACAATAAGGCACAATATGTGTTTTTCCTCTGCTGTGTCCAAAGTTTTGCTGTCGCCTTTGTGCCTGCATTTGCACTCACTTTTACAGAAGAGGTTATTATCCATTGTGTAATTAGTATCTGGTTACGTGATAATTTTTCTATTTACTTTTAAAGAAAGTCACAGTCCCATAGGAGTGTTTTTCTGATCTCTTCCTAAATGTATCGATTTAACTGAGGATGAAGACTGATCACCAAGATTGCTGAGGCTACTGACTCTTTGCAGCAGCATTATAAAAATGTATGCTAGTTTTAAAGGTGCTCATTATTTTTCAATAATATGTTGTTTTTTTAATGAGACTAGGCCTGAACTGCCTGAACTCAAATATAAGCACGTCAGAATTAAAAGGGCTAAACTTTATGAGTGTTTGTCTCTAATAGAAAACTGTAAAACAAAACAAAACAAAACAAAAAGAAGAAAATTTAAAAAGCTTAATTTTTAAATGCATGGACATAAGATTTGATGATTCGTATTGTAGTCAGAAGGATATTCAAGCTTACCAGAGTTTTCAAAGTCTTTGTAGGAGGCTGCCCATGACTCATACATCCCCAGCAGGGTGTTCTCCATGATCTGGATGTCGGTTATAGGACAGTTGCACTGGGGATACTCCTCGGCACACTGACAGATGCATTGGTTGTTATGGCACACATATTCCCCCTCTCCATTGCACATAATGTAGCTCAGAGCTGACTGGACAAATTTCTCTTGTAGGTATTCTGGGAAAATAACCTGCAGGCCTGAAACACAGATAAATGTGAAACAGTTGTTATAAAAATAAAAAAAAACTTAATGGCATAGTACATAAAATACAGAAGAAAATATAATAGAAGAAACTGTCTTGAAAAAACAATATCTAAAAATATGCTGAAAAATATGAGGTAAATGTTGTCTGTCATGCTGCTGTATCTTGAGATGTATACGGCATCTCTTCACAGACCAAGTTACCAGAAAAGAGGAAAAAGGCAATGAAATGACTGACTGCTCTACTAAGATTGCTTTGTGACATAAGCACTCATTTATTTTTCTAAAGGATGTGCTCCAGCAATCTTCTCTGTTCAGCTAGAACTGCTTGTTCTATAGTGGGTCAGTCATGATGACAATGTATAAATCCATGATTTATGCCTGCTCTTATGTGTCATATTGGTTTGCATATAGCAGTGAATTTATCTCCCATGGTATTCATTTTCTAGCATGCATGCATATACTTTACTCTGTCTTACCATTCATACTTGCTTGTGGTTTGCATACCCAACCTATGCAGCCTTCTGCTAATTATAGAGAAATCACAATAGCTGAATGCATGTTCTTCAGCCCAATTTTGCGCTGAAGCTGAACCTCTTCAGCCTTCACTATCACTGACAAGGTATTTATAATTTCTAGACTCCAAGCCAATCCATATCTCACCCTGGGGATCTCACACAACTGAAGCTTGGACAGCTAACAGTACAGGCTTTCTCTTCAGTCCATGCCTGGGGAAAATAAATCCCTAGCTCTACAAGCCACTGGATTGGAAAAGAACTAAATAGATTTTTTCCTTCTTGTATGAAACAGCATCTTGGCCAGGCCATATTTTCTTAATGGCTTTTACTTGAGCACAAACAGCGCTTCAGCAGAAAATATGTCACCAGGAACCAGAACAAAACATGTTATTGAATGATGAATGATTGCATTATTTTTGCCACACACATATTATTTTCACCTTTCGGTGAAAACAGAAATCCATTTATGCAAAGTCAACATAATGTTGCTAAAATGAAAGGGAAAGTAAGCATATAATTTCATACTGTGCTCATGAATCATTTTCAATGTGTTGTCATGGAGTCAAACAGTGTCCCTTATTATGTATGCACATGCAGCAATTAATCCTCCTTATTTTTTACCTGCAACATACTCTACAATAAACATATAACTGTGTGCAATTGAGAAACAGATTAAGGCCTTAATAAGTGGGATCTAAAACATAAGCTGATTTCAGGTGAAAGAATTAACATTAATGCACGCTGTGTTCGGTTATTTCAATCTGCAGTGTTTTATAATTCCTATAAAGGTTGATATCCGGGGTTATTTTTGTTTAGAAACATGATGTGAATGCAGTTAAATAAGATTATGTTACTTCTACAGGCTTCTGCAAGTAGTTTATACCTTTTGCAACAATTTAATTAATCGCATATTCTTTGTACTAGAGTCTGCGCTTGTAATATGTACCTATTTAATAAGTGCCTTTCTCCTCCACAGCTCATCAGAACAACTGGCTATCAGGGAACAGGAGAACAGAAGGAAGAAGGGATGGTGGGAGTAAAGGGGATGAATAGATCATGTCTGACCACAAAAGAGCTGGGTTGCACAGGGCTTTTTCTCCATCAGGCCTGTCTGGATCCAATATTCATTTAGCTTGATGTATTCCTGGGCTTGAAACTTTAATGTGATTTGTGGGAAAATCCAGATGGCAAGTTCACGGATCAACGCTGCTCACTGACAGTGCTGGTGCCAGCGGCCGGGTGCACAATAACACCAAGTGCCTCAGCCCCCCTTCCCTCGTCTGTCTAACCATACCTCATACCTCAATCTCTGCATCAACATGTACATATTTTCTTTTTCTGATTTCACTCTTGCAACAGGAAAATTGCAGCAGGAACTGTTTGGGATGCTCAGCACTGTGTGCCTTACAGTTTCTTGTTTTCCAGTCTCTTCTTTCACTGTTTATGTCCCGTTCTCTCTGCCTCCCACAGATCTCTACTGTCTTACTTCATTACACTCACTCCTGCCGGCCACACACATGCACATACCCTTTGACTCTTCTCCATCATCCTTTGGCTCGCATTCACTCCATCAATCACTCTCCTCATTCCCGTTTCTTCACCTCGCCTGCTCTCCTCTACATTCTCGCACCGAGCATACATTCAAGAATTGGAGATGCGATGTCTTGTCCTTCTACTCGTGTGCAGAATGATGTCATGCACAGAAAGTAAATCCATCAGCATTTGTTAGTGCATTGCAGAATGAAAGGGAGAATTAAAACCCACAGGCCAAAAACGAAATGAGAAACTAATCAGAGTAAAAACATTTATCTTTGTGACTTGCTAAGCTTTGCTGCGTTAGTGCAACAACACGTGAATACACTCAAAATGAATGAGGTTTAAACCTTCTCTCTATGTGGCTCTGAGGCAGGTGCATGTCAAGGAAAACACTACATACGGCGTTACACTTACCATGATTAAGGAGGAGATGCTGAGATGAAACTGTACTGTATTGGAATTCCTGTGCAGCTCTTTGATAACCACCAACTTCATGCTCTGTCAGTGCAAATAATTCCCTGCAACCCCTGTGCCTGGCTTGCTCTAAATAAATAAATAGCACCTCAAAATGGCAGTTAATCTCATTGCATAAATCCGAGGCTGATATATTTTCTTCACGTAGTTTGGAGGATATAGGCCCGCTACCGTTCCATGAATGCTAAACTTTGAGACTCTGCGACTGTGACTTCGCCTTTTCATTGTGTCTTTTTCGAGGGTGCTCTATTTTTACATGGTGATAGATAGGGTGTGTAGGCCGCAACTGAGGCTTGTAACTGCTTTGGCAAGCAGTTGCCTGCTTATTGGAAAGCCACGCTCCGCCTCATAAGTTACAGTTTCATTAAAGATTAATTGACCATTGTGTGGCCACAATTTCACAAAATAATCATTACTTAATCCACTGGTGCAATAAAGTGCATTACTTCAATGGAGGCATTAAATTACCATTGGAGGTTATCGGTACAGCCATGATACAAAACCAAAGACCTCTGAACTGGATGAGAGTCTGTTTCTCCTCAGTCTAGGCCTACTCAGCCATTCTTGCTGATCCTAAATACTTAACACACCATATGAGATTTGCTGCGTTTGCCTATTTCTTAGCAAGCTATGAGGTAAAGGTGCAGCTGAAGTAGCTATTTATCCACTTTTCATTTCTTTGCATAAAGCGCTTTAGGTCTCTGACTCGGTGTGTGTAGGTGTATGTGTGTGTGTGTGTGTGTTGGGCCTGACAGAGGAGAACATGTTCCACTGGAGCTATTCTAAGCTCTCAGAATATGTTAGCATTTTTTAAAGTTCTGAATGAGGTGTACTTAGCATTCAAATAGATAATGTGTTGGTGTATCTTTGGTGAGTAGATTATCGCAGATTATCTTAAGTGTTCTAAGCACTTTAAAAGGAAGCAGCTTGTGATGTCAAAATTTGGCATTACAGTAAATTTTAAAAAATGTTGTAGGGAATAATTTTTTAGGGACACTTTAATTAATATTTACACATTTAAAAATGCTTTTTCCTCCCTTTCCTATGTTTTTGTTGTACAGAAGTATATAATAAAATGTGTTTATTTGAAATAGCAAAAAAAAAAACAAACAAGGAAAATAATATTTCCTGACACGACATACAGTACTGAGATGTAAGAGCCTGCAAATCCATGATATGTGTCCGTGAAAAGACGAAACATATGTCCCACATAATATCTCTCTATATAGGTTTAGCTTTGATGAAAAGCCACCTATTTAATTTGAATACAAAAGCAGGCAAGGACGCAGGTGCAGCAATCATTGTAAAAGCATAAATTACTTATAAAAATGGTCTTGGCCTTCAGAGCTCGCTGTCTCTGCTATCTGAAAAAAGAGGAATTGCTGAAATTGCATGCTGAAGCAGTTGCTGAATTGAGCAGGGCAGGTGGTCTAGAGAGGCGGATGAGCTCGACATGATGCTGAATTATTGTCAGTTGTGCTGCACACGGAACACAGAAATACATGATGGGTCAGAGTAAAAAGTAATTTGATGATTACTTTTCTTCGCCCACCTTTGACTTTGTAAACCATCACAACAGGACACCAATGCAAACTTGCAGTGTTTCTTTTTTTTTTCACTTTAACACTGTTTATCTATTTAAGTCGAATTTAGAATTTTTTTTTTTTTAGTCCTAATACAAAAAAACGGCTTCAGCAAGTAATTAGATAGGTGGATGCTGTTGGCTTCATGTGCACTTCAGCTGCGCTGTTCAAGCTGTTCTGTCATGTGCTGCCTTGTATCCCTGCACAGCAGTTGTAGTAGTAGGCTTCGGCTGGTGAGATATTGTATTAGTCACACAATCGTGCGCATGCACACACACAGAGAAACGCATATGCCCATGTACATGCGCACATGCACACCTTTTGCAGCCTCTTGCAGAAATCGCATGTTTTACAAGAACCCCAGAGAGGGGGGGGCGGGGGGGACATATGACAAGCTCTGACATTCCCATTTCAGTTATAAAAGAAACAACTGCCCTCAAAGTGTCACGATGGGCTGTGTACACACATCAGATCAAAAGCCCAAATTTTACATCAAACGTCCCTAAAAGCAGCCGTATCATTCATCTATTTGTATTGAGAAATACTTTTTTTGTTTTACACTCTTCTTATAATAAATAACCTGCTGAATTAGACAGTAACCTAAATGAGACATGTGATTTTTGGCCTTTTAAGACAGCTGAGATAATATCAGCAAAAAACATAAATTACAGTTATGTGTACTCCTAATAGTCTAACAGCATTAATACAAATGGACATTGCGGTTTCTGACTTCACGGGAAATCATTTAAAGTGTTCTGAGTTATTATGATGTAACTACTTTTCTGCAAATGCACATCAACTTTTCTTTCGATTTGAGCAAATACAAAAATACTTCCCATAATAATAAATAAACAAATAAACAAACAAACTGATGAGACAAAGTCTAAAAAAAAGACTATGTGGAAAACCACAGCATTATAAAAAAGCCTGCAGCTAGCAAGACTGAGCAGAAAGGAAAAAGAGATTTATGATCATGCTGGCCCAAATCGAAACTTTCTCCTGAATGGCTACTTCCAATTGAAAGCTGACCTCCAGGTCAACATGGAAAGATTTCATCAGGTTTGGGGTTTTAGCATGTTAGAGAAGAGCGAAAAACTTGTTTGCAACCATCCACCTTTCAAATGGTCCCATGCTATAGCTTCACTTGCCAAGAAGGATGCGTGTTTCGACAAAGGGGAGAGTCGCCTGAGACAAATGCACGGGCCCTTCTGAGAGGAAATTCAACAGACGTTTGTGACAAACCACGGGGTATAGCCAAAGTTACCCTGTAATTTCTAAACCTCGTCAAATAATTTTAGTTTTGCAGGACCCAGCGAGAAACAGATGAATGTAGCGGGACTACTTTCTCTGTCTGTTCAGAAAAAGAAGCAGAGCAAAGAGAGAGAGGCTGACTGAGTTGGTGGGGAAAGATGATGAAAACGCCTCTGTAGATTTATTGTTGTGCTCCTCTCTCTTTATGATTTACATCAGATATTTTTCTTTAGTAAATTATTCACTGGTAACCAGAACAGTGTGTTTACTAATATACTTATAGTCCCCAAATCAATTTCTCAACAAGTCCATCATCAAAGAAACTTAATTGATTTGTATGCTTGTTTGTCTTTCCCCGTTTGCAGCATTTTAACTTGAAAAGAGGGACAGGCATCGAGCGACAGAGCAATGAGTATCTAATTCATCACTCTGTGCACGACTTGCCTACAGGGCCAGTTTAATTTATTTTCACTTCACCACTTTGAAAACTGTTGGCTCAGGCTATTCTAACATATTCATAAATCTTCCAAGATAGGCTCATGGCTCTTCCAATATAGGCTCTTGAGGAAACCGGAGAAAGAGAAAAGCATGCAGTGGGGACTGAAAGAAGCAAATTAGTTTGCTTTTGTTTTGGTGCTAATTTATGACAGCCATACTGGAGGTGATTGGATCCTTGCAGGGTAATGGGTTGTGGAGGTTGCTGGGCCTTTTATCGTTCATTGATGCAGTTAATATACGTTACCAATTTGCAATTTTCAGCCCCAGTACATGTTTTGTCGCTCTGTGTAGGATATCACATTACACAAACAATATTCTATGACTTTGCCCTAATGCATTTAAAGCTCCTACTGGTTTGCCATTTAAAAACACATTTTCTAAATTAATAAACTATAAATACTATCAGATGGTGGGGGAATAAATTTGTTATCCCTGTCTCACTACCTGAAACACACTCTGCAAGAGTTTAAGAAAACCATTAAAATCTAGACTATTTACCTACCATGTGTTAATCCCCTCCTTCATTTAATTCTCATTCCTCAGTAAGCTATTTTTACTTCTGGGTCCCAGAGGAGGCTGAAAGTGAGAATCCAGCCAAAACCAATATCATCAGGTTTTTAAACATTAGCCTAGCGAGAGGACGAACAAATAAAAAACAAATTGATGAGGGAGAATAAAAGTATATTTAACTCCCAGCTGTAGTAAAACTTAATAGTGTGCATCTTTCAGTGAGATCAAAAATAATAGTAAAAAAAAAAAACACTTCCTAAAAACTGTATGTTCCAGTCATTCAAAAGATTAATAAAAGGTAAAAACCCTTTTAGGTTTTATGTTATATTATCATTATTAATTATAATAAATAATTTGTGACAAAAAATGCAACTGTACCATGTCAAACATTATCACTGTTTGCAACTTAATACCATATTTTATGTTGAATCTACGATTTCATCATGCGTGTCTAGAAAAAACACTTTGACTTATAACTCATCCTCCAAGGACTGCCAATAAAATACTCCATACAGCATGCACTCAGATGCCAAACCAGGCAAAATGTAATACTGAAACCTTCACAGTTATATTACGCTTAAGCAATGGGAGGGTACATATTTAACAGATAAAAGCTTTGCTAAGTCATGCGTGAATTTTAATTCTGGTGATTGCTGAAAAGGAAAGTGAGAAAATAAGCAGAGAAAGTACAAGAGTTATTTGAAAAATATTGTACAAAGCAAAACTGTGGGAGAAAACTGAGTTTAGGCTTTGATAGGTGGCTCCCTTGATGTGAGATTACAGTACAACATTCTAATCTAAATTTAAGTTAAAGCAAAGGGAATATCCAGGGAGTGTCATATCCGCAATGTGTTATCTTTGGCTCACAGCCCCACAGCTTACAAAGAGCGGACCACAGGGGTGGGAAGGAGGGGAGAAACATTCCCCTTTGAAAATGCTTTTATTTTGGAAAGACAGTCTAGGTATCTTTAGGAGAAATTCTGACCACAACTAAATTCACTAGTTTGTATATTACTTGCTTTTTCTTTTTTTTTTCCAAGTCAGAGTGAGGTCTGGGACCAATTTAAACCTAATCCTACTGAAGCAAATTACTAAAAAATATGGAAAAAAAAATAGATCACAGGTTTGTAATTGGTTATTTGTACATACAGCGTGTACGCCTGATAAAGTACAGAGGCCTGGATTTTAAAAAATAACAATAATAAACCCACGAAAAAGTCATGATTAAAAGTTTAATTAGTTGAATGAAATAGAGTCGGTTTTCTATTAATGCATCCCTGTTGTAACTCATGTGGCCCTGAATATTAATATGATCCCTTTATTTAATTCATAAGCAATTAAAATGGCTAGTCTAGATTATACTTTTTTCATTTCCGTCTATTCATTCTCATAAGATGAAAAAGACGCAGCGTAAGCATCACCCATAAATTCCCACTATGTACAAAATATGGAATATGATTTGGATTGCTGGAGAGTCGAGTTAAATGAGAAACAATGGTAAAAAACACAGATTGGAGAAACTAGGAAAAAGGAGAGTTAAGACTAATGAAGACATATATTGTCACAAAAATAAACACAAAACTGAGAACAAAATGTTCTGGGAAAGTTTTATTTTCACATCCTCACAAATGACTACAGTGTCATACATTCACCACTTATATATTAAACAGACCATGGACAGAAATGCTGCGGGTGTACCGTCTAAAAGTGTCATTCAGAATTTCTTTCTGTAGCCAGCTCCTTCAAAAGCACTTTGCCCATGCACTTCTAGTGCAGATAGTAGAGAAAATATATGTAAACAGGGGAAGCTACATGGAAAAATCATAAAAACTTGAATAATGGAAATGAACCACTTTGCGTATGTTATCTTTCTTACCATCCAGACTTCATCAGGATGCAAAAAGATTCAGGCTGAGTCAGGCTCTTTTTTTTTTTTATTTTCAGAGGAAAGAGATTTTCTCCTGGCATCTCAAACTAACAACTATGCTTGTTCAGTCTTTTTCGAACTGTACTGTCATGAACTTTTACATTTAACATGCTAACTGAGGCCTGTAGACTCTGAGAAGCAGCTCTTAGGTTTTTTGAATTTCTCTGAGCATCACAGGATCTGACCTTGGGGTGAATTTGCTGGGATGTTTACTCCTGGGATGAATATTGTCTTATCACACACCTGAATGATTCAGGCCAGTATATAGTCAAAATGTCTGCTTTTATTGAGGTGCTTACACTTCCCGTTGATAAATTAATCAATTACATTAGATTAAAAGCACCTGTCTGCTACTTCCTCTTCCTCTGGAAGCAGTACAGCTATACTTAGTTTGTGTCTTGTGAAGACTTATTTTTTTAATGACTGTATGCATATTTGCATATTACTGTAATTATCTTATTTCAAATTGTAAAAATTAATATTTTTCAACAAATGTAAAATAACAAATAAACTTCTAAACTGATAATTAATACAATGTAGAAGTTATATGGCTGCTCAACATCAACACCAATATCAATATCCAATAGTAATATTCATATGGAGCTGCTCATATGTCAGTTTTGAGGAGTGACGTTGTTTTCTGCACAGCATCAGTTATAATAACTACAGCATTATGGAATGTTTTTTCTTAAAATAAACAAAATTCATAATGTCTTTTCAAGTCCTTGAACACTTAAAAGAATTTTTATATTTAGAAATTAGGTGGTTTACAATTTTGTTTGACCTTCATCCATTGTCACAATAGGCATGTAGGTATAGGGATGTATGCCTTACACTTAAAAAATGTAATTGTTAATATTACTTGTTGAAAGTATTTTTAGCAATGACCTAAGAAATAAAAAAAGAACATTTTAAGCTAAATATGATGATGTGTATTTTCATATTAGATAGCAGGCTGTGATCTGCAATCTTCCACATTGGCCAGTTGTAACTCCTCCCCACAGTTTAAATGCCAAAAGTTAGCATTTTAGCTAATTGTCTGGTAAAAGGTCAATAGGCATTTGTAAATGAGACACATGGTGGGCGTTCATTAGATGTGGTGAGAGCTGCTGGTGCTTATTAGAGTAGCGCTGGACCCAGCCAATGTCATCTTCCTCGAGGGACAGTCTGAGAAGTTCATTTATGGTGTATTGTAAAAAGAGGACAATGCTGTCAAAGCTGTTATTTTTTGGGCCACTCAAAGTAAAGGCCAGTCTAGGGACACAGTAAACCTTGCAGAGAATTGAACTGTGTTTGTCTAAAGAGGAAAAAAAAAATGCTTTTGGAGCCACCATGACACTTACAGTCCTCCCTTACAGTGGAAACACAAGAAAAACATGCTGCTGAGATGACAATTTATATTTCGTGTGTTCTGATTATGTATGTCACTTCCACTTATCTAAATGTCATCGGTATCAGTTTAGCTGAAGGAACAGCAGAACAATGAAAGCAATTATCCCACTGAACCCATGGGGCTCTTGGATTTTATATGCATTGTAGCTTTTTTTCTGCTGAATATGTTGTTTGCTTGATGTATGTGTGGGATTAGGAGAATCCTGGATCATTTACACATTCATTACTCCTTCATTTATTAAGAGTTGGTCTCAGACAGGCAAAATCATGGCTACTCACTCAGCTCATCTCTTGAAAAGCAACGTTCTTCCCACCGTGAGGTACTTGAAACTAGTTATAATTCATCACTTCCCACCTGCAATTGAGACCAAAGCCAGTTCTATGTGCCTGCTCTCCTTCACAAATAGTCTTTTGGTCATGATAATGATTTTGGTCATTTACACCTTTCTTCTTCTTCTTTTTTATTTAATGAGCAATCACCACAGTGAGATGTCCATAAAACGTTCCCTCCATATTACCATAACCTAAAATGTTTTAAAGCAACACAGTGGCATGTTTTTTTGTTTTTTTTAATCTGACCACCATGTGACAACATTTAAATGGCATATTATTAATTGTGCCCACAGTAACTGTTCTATCCTTAAGGATTGTACAACAAGTTGAACATATACAGTCACTGTGCATCAATCAATGGCCACTGTGCAATGAAATCAGAAGATCAGTTGCTGGAGTTTTTGTCCCATTTATGTTTGATAATTCTAGAGGCGCTTTAGTCCCGAGACTTCTTGGTCATATTTTTTATTTGTTTTTATGATGCATTGAATGTTTTGTCTGGACTGCAGGCAGGCCAGTTCAGCACCTGGATGAAGCCAAGGTGTTGTAATAGCTGCACCATGCATTTAGCATTGTCTTGATGAACTATGTAAGACCTTTCCTATCGTTCCTGTCCCCGATTGGGTTAAATTGCCCCAATTTACAAATTAAAACACTCATAAATATTGTGTTTTTACAGGACTTATGATATCCTCCACAGTATGTACTTGAACATATGACAGTGATGAGCACCACCTTTCATTGAATTTTGAGTGTTTTAATCAACTTTGTTACATCTGTGGTGTTCCCAGAGTGGGAAAAAGAAATGAATGGGAATCCCCCCCTTTGGCCTCTGACCCTCTGAACGGCCTGCTGAATGACTCACTAAACTGAATTTTGTGGTGAAAAATGTTTGTTATGTTAATTAAAGAGCTGTTAAAACTGATCGGTCAATTTTGACTCGGGACACTAAAGTAAAGGGGTGCACAAAACCGGAGGGCTATGTAAGACATTGTCTGAGTGGAAGAATATGCTACTTTAAAGCCTGTATACTCCTTTCAGCATTGATGTTGCCTTTCCAGATGAACAATGCAACAGTATCAGAAGCACTCACGCACCTCCGTACCATCAGAGATGCAGACGTGTGAAGTGAGGGCTGATAATCTGGACTACAGGCGTCCATGTTTTCCAAAAGCAATTTTACATTTAAAATGTATTGCTGAGGACATTGGAGCAAACTCTGGTGTTACTGGATAATTTTTACATATGGCATCTTCTTTGCATGCTAGAGCTTTAACCTGCATTTATGGATATCACAGCGAACTCTGCTCACAGAGAGTGATTCCTGACAGTGTTTTCTGAGCCCATGCAGTGATTTCCATGACAGAATCATACGTGTTTTAAATGCCACGCGGCCTGAGAGCCTGAAGACCGCGGGCACCCAACACTAATTTTCCACTTCATCTCTCATACAGGCAGACATTTATACATATTCTCAGAATATTTTTATATTATGAACTATAGATGATGAAAGTCTTTGTAATTTTGCACCGAGGAACTTTATTCTGAAATTGTTCCACAATTTTTAAATGTAAACCATTGCATTCTGTTTTTATTTGTATTTTCCTCTGAGTCCTAACTTTTTCTGAATTGGGATGACAAAGCTTTTTTGCAGCAGCGCCTCACAGATCAAGGTAAAGACTACCTCGGTGTTTGTGTTTATGTTGTTACTGAGGGAAAACAGCATGTAGGCATGTAAAGTAAACTCATACCGACTTTAAAACTTCAAATGAATGTTCTGTACAAAAATACATGGCTACACTAATCTGAGAAAAATATATTGTTCAATAAGAGATAAAAGATAAACTAAAACTAAACTGAAATAATAAAGTCATCTAAACTGAACCATTTTCTTGACTAGTATAAGTTGAATTAAATGGTTGGGTCTCATTATTAACATATTTGATCAGCATAGACCTAAAAGCTCTCTACTGAGTACATCCCTCTTCATGGGCTGAGTGAAGTGCCATCACTTTGAAGAGCACCACAGTTATTGAAGAAGTTACACCATCAGATGTCCTCTAATTAAAAGCAGAAACAATGATTGCTCTCCAAAGAACACATTTTCAGACAAACTCTTAACACCCCCGCCACCACCACCACTCTCTGGTACACATAAGCATACACAAACCCACACACACACACATACACTAATATAATTTGGTTTAATAAAAATTGCTAAGCCTGTAACCAATCATAAAAGCATTCGCTTTCTAGTGGAGTTATTATCAAACCAAAAGAAAGAATCTTTTCCGGGCCTGTCATCTATCAATTCCATGACAAAGCACTCTTCAAAGCACAAGGCTAATACATTTGGTGCATGACAATAAAGCTTTTCCCAAAACCTATAGAGTGCTTTGAGTAAGTGGCAGTCAAGGACTTAAAAGTGTTTCTTTGACAAACCACTTAGTTTTCTGACTTTAGAGAAGGAATAATGATCCCTTCTGAGGGAGAGATGGAGATGTGTGGATTAAAAATAGGCCTATGTGATTTTCAAACTAGTTCTAATAACCTGCATAAACTGAAATAAATCAAAGAAGCAATCACAGTTCTCAAACACTTGACCACAGTTACAGAGTCTTTCATCATTTGTTTTCCCCAGGGTGACTGACACTGCATGTAATTCCCCTCTTAAGCTAATTGTTACTTCTGTTAGTATGACAGACCTATTGTAATTTAAAAGCACATCACCGTTCATTGATACATTTGCTATGTGCACTGACCGACGTATGATCCATGAGCAAAGTAGACTCATTTTCGAATACTGATAATTCCTAATGAATAAAACTCCTGTATATATAGCGAGCTTGTTCCTATAAACCATAATATGGCTCTAGCACTGTCAAAAAAAACACTGTCTAAACACCTTGTTTCATTTGTCTTATTACACATTGCAGCTACACAGAAAGTGCTACTTTGTACTCTCACAACTGATTAGTTTGCAATGTTCAAACAACTGTTTTGGAGACCTGTCTTTGATCAAAGCTTAGAAAGACTTAAGACACAATCACATTAGAACACAAGCACACACGTCTATAACCAGAACACGGTGCTGAAATCCCCAGACGGGAATGGGGAGCAACTCTATCCCCATCCCAGTGCCAATTAAAAAATGCATTGACTTTCAATTCTTCAGAAACCACAAGCCATTTCTTTAGTCCACCTCAGACTATTTCATCTAAGTGTATAGATGTCATTTCATTTTTAGAGGTCAAGCGAGAGTTTGACCCTCCTTCTTTGTGACAGCCAGCATTGTGGAGATGAATGTAGACAGTGTTTACCTTGTAGATGAAGCTTGCTCTCAGGGCTCTGCAGAAGGATTGAGCTAACTGAGTCCAGATTGTCATAGCTACTGCATCCCAGTGGGCCCGTCCGTGTCTCTGTCACCTGCAAGAGAATTAGGACTCAAATGAAAGCCACATTTCAGATTCACTTTGTGTACTTGTGTGCGTGCGGGCATGCAAACGTCTGCAAGCCCGGTGTGTTCAAGTATTACTACACTATTACATCTATTGGGCTTTCTCGGTACTCTGCTCATTGTAGTATTTCTCATTTAAAAGCAGCCATCACACAACAAACCACCCTTTAACAATGTCAGGTGTTTATTTTTGTATTCAGCACACTGTTTTATTAGACATGTTCCCTGTTTGAGCTACTTAGAGTCTCATATGTACAGACTGCCCAGCATTCACACTATTGTTATTACACCAACAGGCAAATGATGTATTGAGAACTAACTGACTCAGTTATTTTCCACAAGGTTGATGTTCATGTTGCTACAAGGATGTGAATTATTTTGAAGCCTTTTTTCAAGCTGTTTTGCAGGAGGAACATTTTTGAACTATGTGATTGTTCTGGTCCAAACTATAAAACTAGGACTATTAACGGTGGTTACTCTTGCCTGCCCAAAACCAATGTTAAAAATAAAGAAAGGAGCTAAATGAGAGTTAACAAAGGGAGAAAAGCAAAATCTTAATCTAGGGCTAAAACCCCCAACAAAAACAAATAATGTAAGCATAACAGAAATTATCGAAATCATAAATCTGTCCATGCTTAGTTATTTTTTGCACTCGAACCTTTGTCAAGGATTTTGAAAGAATCGTAGAGACATAACAAATAAATCAATACATATACAAAAATTATTGCCAACAAAATTTGCAAACAATGATCCATTTTGTTCACCATATTTACCAGACCTTATTAAATCTGTCTGCTGCAACAAATCCTCAAATTAGTCATTTTTCTACATTCCCGACATCTGAAATGATTGATGCTCTTCTGAAACCAACTGTTTAAGCAAAACGATCCCTGAAATTCCTGACATAAAAGACTGTTTCCACTTATAAATAGTGCAATAATGATTATTTGGAGGTATTTGGGGTAGAGGAGGTGCAGACAAACCTGCCTTTGAACAGTGAAAAATATTTGGATTGAGAATATATCACAGTTTGGATTGAAATACAACTTTTTAGAATATTTTACATATTTTATCAATGCTTAACTTTTAAATTTGGTTTGAGATTATGGCCAATTTAAAACACGTAGGATTGATAATTATAGTTTTGTGCACTTACAACAATATATATTGCAAGCAAAAACTGTTTAATATTGAACTCATTAAAATGTGTAGAGGACAAGGTAAGCTTTTTTTATCCACAGAGGGCTTTAGACAGTGTGATGATGGGACACGACAAAAAGGCTACATCCACAGGAGACGCTGAAGACAAAACACATGGAAAGGGAACCACTAAAGGGAACTAAACCAAAACCACAGAGATAAACACAATAATCAGAAAACTCATAAGCGCAAGAAAACTAAATGAGGAAACATAAGACACTCACACAATATTGACTAAACAAAAAAGAGCACAAATACAAAACACCGGGTCAAGACCCTGAACCATGACATTCATATCTGTTATGAAATGATTTTTCACCACAGACAGCTTCAGTAACTTTTATTCCAGATTTGTGTGTGTGTATGATTGACAGTGTGATATCATCTTTTCCTGTCTTTAATTTTGATACCACACCAGATGGTGGGCTGACAAGCACGAAATTAGACAGATGTAAATCTACCCCTGGCATCAGGCGGCGAAATCAGAAGACAGACAGGGACAGACTGGAGGAGAACTATATAATCTTCATATTTAATCAATATGCTCTTGAATAAATCTTGCTACGTTAGGGCACATGCTAGAGAAGCAGTAGCTTTTTGTTTTTGTGATGTTTGTTCTTCGTATTTGACAATGACAGTGACATTCTGTATATGTAGATTACTGTATGCCATGGTTGCATTTTATTTATTAAAAACACTTTATGACTAGAATTAAATGAATGGAGTGTGAAAGAAACATACAGAGATTGGAAATACTATTTAACATGTAACGCCAGTATTGTGGCATCACCACCAAACAAATGTTTTACTGTTGTTTTCCTTTTAGACACAAATGGGGAGAAGTGGTTGATCCACTGAGTTATTACTATTTTAAATTCAAACTCATTTGTTGCCTGTTATTTACATCACTGTAAGTAACTGAACTCCTGCTTTGAAACTTATAAATTTACATTTTACTGCTTTCATAGTATAAGGTTTATACCAGTTTAATTTAATCACATTCAAGAAAATTTTCTTGAATGTGCATGACATGTGCATGACTTTTAAAAACTTTTAATGAGGTAATAATGATCACCTCCTTGCAATTTTTAGCCACAATACATTAGTTTGGTTAAAAGAAATAAAGAAGTGAATGGCAAAGGTTTTTAGGTTTTCAGGTGCAGAGGTGCACTTGACATCTGCACCGTTAACAGAACAGTGCAGTCACATTGTGCCATTTACATTTTTGCTGACCGAGCTCTTTTCCTCCCTTTTTGTTGTTCTTATTGTGAAATGAATGACCTCGTTCAAAAGGTTGTATCACATGATCCAGGGTGACTGAACAAAGTGGATATCTGTCCCCTGTCACTTCGAGATTTCTCCCATGTGACAAAATAGGTGATTTCACGGGCAAGCTGAGGGATATTTAGATCTGTACTTTTACACAAATTATGTGCATATATATGAACACTTGCTTCTTGCCATTTTTCTTCACAGCCAGTTTTCTATTGAGTTATTTGCTCCAAGAATTATGCTTCTAAATTAAGAGCACACACGGCTTTAGGGATTAGAGACTGACCCTTGTAATCTGGATGACCTTAGGAGAGCGTAGTGCATTACTTGTTAGGCTCTGTCTTTTCATTTTCTTCACCACACACCATAAGAATGCTATGCACCAGATTATGAAAATGGAGTATAACGTAATAAAAATACAAGGAGCAATCAAAGGACTGAAGTGGGCCAAGGGGGACTTAGAGGATTTGGATTATTAAGCAGAACACAACAGTGGATTCCCACTGGGCCCAGACTGTATAACAGTCCACAGACAGAAACCATGGTTCTGGAACAACCATCTAATTGTCATCTGTCACCAGGAAAATCATCTAACCAAGTAAATAAGAGATGATGCACAGGAGATCATAAGTTGCAGGTTCTGTTGGCGACTAAATGCACATATATTATTCCCTGAGCGCCATGTATTAAAAAAAATAAAGTTTTTCCTGTGCAAAGTTCTCTTTCTCAAAATATAGCTTCATGACATACATAGCAAGCAGCTGCAGTACATCAGGTGCATGTAGGAGTATGTGTTAGTACTTGTGGGTAACGTGTGTGTTTGCATACAGTGTGTTAGTGCATTCAGACTCAATCATATTGCATGTTTCTTTGGAGCCAGTTACATATATCATGATGGGTAACTAAGTAGCTACCCCATGAAACATTCTGACCTCAAGCACATCTGAAAATTTTGATTCACGTGTTTACATCTTAAGCCATGTATTTATAGTCTGTCATCTTTCTCGCTTTATTTGATTTGAATTGGCCTAGTTAACTTGCTTTAATTGGGTATCTGCGTTTCCAGCACACAGGTCCATTCACATCACAACTATAGCTGACCTTTCTAATGCACCTGCCTTTCATTAAGCGACGAATGGAATTTCTTTAATACAAAGAGGAACATTTGACAGTTAACATCATAGGTAAAGGTCATTTCATGAATATTGTACAATGGAAAAAAGAACCTCATATAAAATAATTATACAAAATAGACTTTAAAACACTGTGAATTATTAGGGATAAAACTTGGAAAAGTTAGCTGTAAAACCACTATCTATTATGTGTGCTATGTTCATAGTTTGTGCACACAATGTATCAAAAGGTAAATGCATCCATGAGTTAAGGTCAGTGTATACCTATCTTTTTATTAATACATGTCTCCAGATGTATCTTTATGCCTTATGCCTTGTATTAGATAACTTTGTCATTTGTGTCTCCGTATCTCTACATATGATTCAGTGTGTACTGACTGCCTTAGCATGCAATAAAACCCATTTTTGTCAGGTTCATTAAAATCACACAGCATATGAAGCTCTCATTTTTTCTACAACTCATTGAAGTTGTCATGGGAGTAGTATGATCTTACTTCTATACTGAAAAGGGTGTTTCTCTGAAACCAAACCACACATTATTCTAGTCTCAGTTGCAAGACAGAACAAGGAGAAATAAAAGGTGGTTTGAAGCTATGTGAGATAAGGAAAACAATGTATGAGGCAATAAGATGGGTGAGTGGGACAGGAGAGATTACTGTAAGGTTCAACTGTCTTCATTACACGTCTCTTCTGCAGCACCATCCTAATCTGCCCATCACATGCCATTTTCTTAATGACTTGCTATTTATGGCTACATAGAAAAGAAGAGACGTGCTCCTGTGTAATTCTTCACCCTGGTAGTGAAAACTCTCTCAGGACACTTTTCTGCCTTTTTCATATCATTGTTCGTGTGGCTAGAGAGTTCCTCTAAGTCACATTCTGTAGTAGCACATTTCCTATAAACATTTATAACATTCTCTGTATGGATATTTAAATATATAAATGTGTCAAGTGTAAAAGACATTGTAAATGTATCTCTTTAGTTTTAAGTGATACTCAAAAAAATGATCAACTTCAGGGCATTTCTAATTATAAACTTGGCACCCTCGAGTGTTGTAACTCAAGCAACACTGAATATAAAATCTGTCATGCTTGCTTGTGGCAAATGCAAATTAGATGTAAACTGCTCCGAACTTGGCTCCTGCAGATGACAAAAATCTGGGTCATATTGTATACATGTTAAATTTCTCTCACCTTACACAAGGCTCACAAGATTACACTGAGAGATGGGAAAAAGGATCGCATGGCTCTTGCTGGTACGCTACCACCACCCACAGCACTGCAGCATCATCAGGAAATATGCATATTGATTGCTGGTGTAAATCTGCCCAGAGTAACTGTATGGATAGGTGACCTTGTGAGGGATGCAGTAAGCACACCCTGTAGGAATGCACACTTGCACACTTCATGCATGAATGACTATAGAGTACGCGACACAGTCAGTCGCTCAGTCACATGCAGACTCATATACAGTCAAGATAGCATGCAAGCAGACATTCACACAGCCAATTCCTCATCATACGTCTTGCTGCATAATCACACATTTCCACGGGAACACACTCACTCGTAAAATTGACATTTTCTTTCTATTAAAACACTCCATTGGGTATCTTATTTTCATTCCTAAATGACCCTCCCTCCCCACTGGAGTCCTGGCTTGCAGCAATGAAGTTCAGCCACACAAAGACAAACAACCATTTTTTTCTGTCCGCAAGGTATGATTTTGTGCACAGTAGGAAGAAACCTCAATAACAGTTTGTATGAAGGTCACATAAATACATACCTTAAAAAAATGCTAATAATGCATTAATATTTTATTAAAAATGTTTAAATGCATTAATTTCAGCTTTTAGCAAAGTTTTAGTAGTGTGTTTGAAATAACAACATAATATATGTTTAGCATTACACTGCTTTTATGTAGCATAATTCTACATATGTAGCAATTCTATTTATCATATAATTGCTAATAACGCTTAAATAGTGCCTAGACATGTTTATATAATAGTATTTCTCAAGTAATTAATTAGACTCAGACTTTTCTTTCAAACAATGTTAACCACTTACTTACTTACTTCATAAAAAAGTCTCATTAATGATCACAGAGCATTACATTACACAATTACATTAAACTTCAATTGCATTTATAATAAAAACAGAACTTTATGAAGTATTTTAGATGCTATATATAATCTAAAGCAGGGGTGGGGAACTCTGGGCCTCGAGGGCCGGTGTCCTGCAGGTTTTAGATCTCACCCTGGGTCAGCACACCTGAATCAGATGATTAGTTCATTACCAGGCCTCTGGAGAGCTACAAGATATGTTGAGGAGGTCATTTAGCCATTTAAATCAGCTGTGTTGGATCAAGGACACATCTAAAACCTGCAGGACACCGGCCCTCGAGGCCTGGAGTTGAACACCCCTGAGCTAAAGAATTAGCATGTTCACTCTAGCCATGACATTTTTTTTATAAAGACGTCTCTTTGCACTGAAACATCCCAGTGGATCACAAACTAAACGATAAACCTAAATAACCATACATGCTCAAGTATGATACATTTAAACAGTTAACATTTGGATGAAATGCTTAGCTGCCCAAAAGGATTATGATCTTGTCTCAAGATGCAAAGAGTGAAAGACTCTGAAAGAGGGTTTATTGTTGGGGCACAGATGGCATGAGTTTCAATCACAAACACAGCTGGACTGGCTAGAGTTTCAACTTGAAAAGCGGCTAAATTAAATCTGCAAATAGATCTATGGGAATTGCTTCAAGGATTGGGTGTTGGAGATGATGCTTGTTTGAAAAAGAACAACTGAATGAACTCTGTGCAAGACATGATCAGATGACTGGCAGGAAGAACAGTGTCAACAGTTACATGGAGGGAAATGTTAGCAGTGCACAACATATGCACTTGGATTCACTATCCCCTTAGAGGAAATGGTTATTACAAATTAATAGGAAGTTTTTCTGAGTTATCACCCGTATCCTATTTCCTGTATTTTGTCTGTGTGCAGGTATGCCACGCAACCACTTGTATGCCAGGATACATTTCAGAAGAAGTAAATCTTCTACTTACTGGCTGCACGGTCAAGAGCTGCACTCACATAGCAGCAGGACGGTCTTTTGTCATCCAAGTGTTGCAGGTCAGCTTAGACATTTTAGACAGGGACATTGCTGTAGGCATGTGACTGTCTAACAGGTCATCCCACCTACTGCTTTTTGTCCAAGATTTGGTGAACAAGAACTTTGACCCTCATTGTAACTCCTGTGAGAAATGGGGGTGGCGGTAGGAAAGCAATTCAGTTTATAGCACAGCGTATCTGTGGGATGTGGGATGACCAGCACAGTCCCAGGGCGGCTGTATGGGGTACTTGTCTGTATGTTTAGCTGATGATCTTCCTGGTTAAATGGGTAATGACATAGCTAACAGTTTGTCCACTGTCAAAGCTAATAAGTCATTAATAAGCCCCTCCGTTTGTTAATGACATCTTTGGCCTTTCTTGCAAACAGAAGCTAGTTGTTTACATTGAAGTCCTTGATAGTACAGTCATCATTTCCCTGATGGTTGTGATAATGCATAGCCGTTAGCCATGGAGTATATAGAGGGCACCACCTGGTGAACACATATTCCCAAACAGGACGATCACCTCATCAAGGTAGGAGAGTCTCTCACAACCAAGAAACCACTATAGAGGCCGGTCTTCAGGCAGCAATCTTACCTGATGAAATACTTCTTTGATACATGCCCAGGAGAGAGATAGGCCTGGCAGTAGCAGCTCATTTGAGATTTGGTGGTTATAGGTGAAGGAACACCAAAACAGAACTCAATTTTTGCATGTGCCTTGCAGTCCTTTCAGTGTTCTTGGCAGTAAAGAGATTTGCATTGTGGAGGACCTCAAAGGTGTTTCCCATGCACATTACAGTGAACACTCAACCAGTAGTGGGTGGTCTGGTGGTGCTAAACACAGTGCCAGGAGCAGTTGTTCACCTTTACCTGTTGCTGTCTTGTCAGGTGCCTTAAGTTCATGTAATGATCCAAAAAGTGCCGTGTCTTGTAAGGATAATAAGCTTTGAGCTTGTTGATAATTTTTGGGTGGTTTGAAAAGTCATTAGGGTACACACTGAAGGTGTGTGTGTGTGCGTGTGTGTGTGTGTGTGTGTGTGTGTGTGTGTGTGCGTGTGTGGCTATCTATGTTGCTACCTATGTTAGCTTGTAGTCTGTGGTAGGGGTTGTCCCCTTTAATCATCATCTATCCGAGTCAATATATTTCCCTACATCTTCACTTCAGAGAGTATAATCTATCTCCAACTCATAATAGCTGCATTGGACTCAAAGGACCGGTTTGTGGCAGAGGCTCTAAAATGTCATACTCGCTGCACCATGTCACAATTGTGGAGTGGGCATCTGTAAGAATGCAATGCATATGTTCCTCTAAGACTGGATGTATACAAAAACTGACACAACTGACACAAGTAACAGGCTAACTGCCAAATTAACTTGGTAAGACGGCACTTAGCTAAGCCCCCAACCATGGCCCTTTACGGCCAAACAAGGTTTCCTACTATATCTTCTAAACATTTGCAGTCACTAGATCTAAAAATGAATTGCACAGATTTTGAGCTGATATGTATGTAACAGCGGTCACCTCAGTCAAAATACCAAATAAGTAAATACTTCATGGAAACATGCTTAGTCTATCCAGTAGAGTTTTAGAGACATGTAGAATAGGGGTGGGTTTAGATAATCGATCTACCGATTAAAATCGATTCTAGCTTGGAAAACGTAATATCGATTCATTAAAATCCCAAATCGATTTTTTAAATATAAATTTATTTCGCCTGAAACGCCAGCATGTCAGGTTAAAGCTAACAACATTTTAACAACCACCAAACGGCTAAAACAGTAAATGAGAGAAGGTACACGGATTCTGCACAACAACGTCACACAAAACGCGAACCACGCGGATCAGAATCCGGGAGATCGGCTTTCTCACCCGACGGCACGGACACAGTCGGGGCTGAAAGCCGACAGCTCACTCGTTCTGATCCGTCGGCGGGTCGGCGCTTTGTGTTTACGTCCTTTTTGCGCTAGATTCTGAAGCTGTAGGTTTGATCTCTCTCCAAACAATATTGACTGAACCAGCAGCAAAAGAAGAT
>VUQR01035946.1:0-11193 GCA_015108515.1 Hemichromis elongatus
TTTATTTATATATAGCGCCAGATCACAACAACAGTTGCCTCAAGGTGCTTTATATTGTACAATAGTACATACAGAGAAAAACCTAACAATCATATGACCCCCTATGAACAAGCACTTTGGCGACAGTGGGTCGGTCTCCCGAATCCAAACTGGAAGCTGGTTCCATAGAAGAGGGGCCTGAAAACTGAAGTCAAACAGCCATGTTGAGGTTATTGCCATTGTTTTCTCTAATTTACTTCCAATCATTAACTGTACACACAAAGAGCAATAAATGTTGCTCTTTGTGTGTACAGTACACGCTGCTGAGAAACGCCGAGACTGCCAGAGTTTTGAGCCTTGAGACAGACACTCATTCTAGTCACTTGTTCAGATAAAATCTATTTTTTAAATTTCAAATACACGAACACTCCTAGTAGCCACTGTCACAACTAACATCAGATGCAAAATAAGACATGGTATTATTAAATATAGCGCAATGTGCAGTAAAATGCACCTCCTCCCCAAAATTCTGCACACTAAACTTTTATGTAGCCTATGCCTAGTCTATGTCTTGTGAAAGACGCAGTACGCCTCATGATTTGGTAGCCTGTAGAATCACCTTTAACACTAATATATTAGCGTAATCATAATCTGAATGAGTGTTTCTGCATAGTTTTGGACCACTCTTCTTTGCAACATTGCTTCATTTCCTTGAGATCTGAAGCCATTCATTTCTGCACAGCAGTTTAACTGTGTTGAGGTCTTTTCAGTGGGCCACTGTGTAAAGGTTGTTGAACCACTCTGTATTTAAAACACTCCTTTACATTCCATGTGTGAATATTAGCCACCAGTTATGGAAAGAAGCGTTGGCTTACCAATGACCCTCGCTGCAACACTGTCAATACCTGGCTTCCACTCACCTTTACTCTGAAGATTTGGGCCAGCTTGTTGAGTCCAATTGGTTTTGAGTCGTGGTTCCTCACCTAACGGACAGCTCACTATTTGGTTGACTATGCATGAAAGTAACTATGGTCCAAATAAACCAAAAAGGGGGGTTGGTGAAGCCTCCAGTAGCTCCTTCTTCTTCACACCTGCCGCTATCATTTCATTAAGGGGAAATTTAGTCCATCTAGAGGCCCTTCAGACCCACACATCCCCATGCAAAAGGCCAGTGACAATGAGATTAGTGCCACAATGAACCAATCATGTGATTTAATAAGAGTTAGAGCCACATGTGGATTACTGAGGCCAGTGGTACAAGACAAAATGACAGCAGAAGATGTTAATGAGTACTCAAGCAACAGCATTACCACACATGAGAGCCCATTGGACACAACGTAAGGTTCAAACGATGAGGTCATTGTTGAAAAGAAGCACCAGAGGAATTCAGCAATGTCACAACATTCTGGCTGTTATGCACACTGGGTCTCCTCAGTAAATCCCAACAGTAGTTTCTTTTAATGCCTAAGAAGAGCTTGTTGCTGAGCAAAAATAAGACCATAAATAACCCAATGGTGTTTGGTTTAGGACCAAAAAAACATTACATTAAGTCATTGAAAATGTTTGTTAATTGGGGTCAGATGTGCCCCTCTACAACAGTAGCTTTGCTTGCTGTAAAAGGACGAGATGGGAGGGGTCTGTCTTAATGCCACATCTAATGCTTGGAGCCACGATCAAAGGGCATGTTGTGCATAAATGAGTCACGCCAGAGTCTGACAAAATAGTATTGATGCCCTGCAAATGAGAATGGACTGAAAGGAAAAGAGGAAATTTCAAGTTCTCACAAATAGTAATGACATTAAATCGGTCAATAAGTAGAGATTTCTTGGTTTCCCCCTCAGAATTTATTTCCTTTTTTTCTCCAATTTTCTTTCATTAAAAAGAATTGCCAAGGTAAAGTGCACGTCAAACCTACTCAAAGACTGAAGTCGGTATAAATTCAGCAAACCATCATCCAATAACAACCTTTTTATACCGTTACCTTTGACCCAGTCCGAGCACTAATTCAAAGCCCTGCATCCCTGTTTCTCTCCTGCTTGTCCCTCTGCTCTGTGCTACAGAAGCAAGCTGCTCGACACTGATAGCCGTCTCTTTCCTGTGTGCGATCAGATGAATGCTCACTAATAGGTTTTCAGTTTTATTCACTGAGCCCCTGGTACAGAATTAAAGGGGATTTTCCGGCAGTAATTAATTGAAGTGTCCTTTTAAAGGGGAAGTATCTTTTGTCTTCATATAGTGGCTGAAGTCATTAGCTGGAACCTCAGTGGTGCTGGAGCAGATTGAGGATTTGTGAATCACATATTCCCTCCAGATTCATTTGGGCATTTTCGAGACTGGAGATTGGAGGCTATTGCCCCCGGAGTCAAAAGACTACACAATAAATTATTGTTAACATTATACTGTGACTTGTAATTTATCTAAAGGCACATTATACATGATAAAAAAGCAACTTTGTCAGCCATTTTCCCTGTTATTATTTCATATGAATGCATTGTAGCCACTCTGATATTTGAGTCAATCTCTGATCTAATGAATGAAAAAGCATAAATAAAATCCTGGCCTCAAAAAGAAATTTAGAGCTGGAGCCATCAGCTGGTTGACAGGAACCATTCCAGTCGTGAACAAAACGTTCTCAGACGTCACTTGGAGGAAATTAGAGTTTTGCTATTTGCTGACATTTATATTTTGTCTTTGCTTCATTTTAATCCACTTTAATCCACACGCAACATATTTCTTTTTGTTGTTGTTGTTGTTGTTTTTGCTATTGTTTGATTTGCTATTAAACAACATTCCCATGAGAGATCTAAACGTAGTTTCACTTTTGCAGACAGAAGATGTAATTGTAAACTAATTCTCCCTTTAGCTACTTCTTACACTCACTACCACAATTAAACACAAGCACTGGAAGAGTGAAGGTGTTTATTCTTACCAACTAATATAAGTCTGTACTTGATGATAGTTACTGTACAGGTAAGTCCTTAATTTAAACAAAGATACACAAAGCATATAGTTTTTCACTGAATGACAACCTCTTCACAAACATGCTTTATAGTCTCAAGCAGACTGTACTCGCGTGGGTTAAATGGGTTGAAGGCCACGGTATGATTCATATAATTTTCCTACTCACAAAACCATTGAGGGGCCCCAGCACCCACAGGAATCTATCTGTTATGGTTCTACATCATTTACTCAGGTATTTTCTTCAATTTGTACGCTGCCTGATGATTGGTCCGCTGATGATAGCACCAAGAACAAGTAAAAGACAAATGTTGTGGCTTAGCATGTGTGAGGGTGATAATGAAACACAATACCATATCAAATTTTGCTAAGCTCCATGAAGTATTAGCCCACTTTCTGCAGGTCTGTCTCTTTTGTGTAATCTGTCTCTTAATAGTTGGCATACTTCCTGCATAAAATCCTGTGTGAAAGGTTACGATCTTTCATTCTAATAGCTCTCCGGGGTCTTGCATTTTAATAAGTTGCCTTGAGCCTTCAGTTCATATTCCTTAGTCTAGTTAAGATGGAGGCCTCACCTTATGATTCAACCTTGGCTAAGAATCTCATCCTTAAAGCCAAGTGCAAAAAAAAAGGAGAGTGAGGCACGAGCGTGGATAAGAAGCAGTGGCG
Organism: Hemichromis elongatus; assembly: GCA_015108515.1. Taxonomy (NCBI): domain Eukaryota; kingdom Metazoa; phylum Chordata; class Actinopteri; order Cichliformes; family Cichlidae; genus Hemichromis; species Hemichromis elongatus. Next base: position 3,607 of record VUQR01035946.1, read on the forward strand.
GCTTCTTATTTTAACACACACAATTAAACTAGTAATGGGAATGTTTAGCGTTGCATTAGGCAGTGCCAGTAAGTGTTGAATAAACAGCTGTACCAGATTAAACGAAGAAATACAATCTTTTTCCACCAGGTGATTATGAATCAGCCTCCCTGTATTCTCTGCAGAGACCTGTGCTCAGTCTCCAGAGATGCTCTTTGTAGATCTAGCTTGTAGCGGCATGCTGAGTAGCACCAGACCTGATCAGCTGAACACAATTATTAATCAAGCCTAAGAAAAGGAAAGCGATATCCTGTCATTTCCTTACCTTCCCAAATTAATGACTCGTTTTTAAAACCGTATTCTTTGGCAGAACATTAAAAGCACGAAACATTTGGACGGGTCTGGTGGCATCACAGCCACGGGGTAATTAGATTTTCTTTAATGATGATTGGGATCATGTGGTGTTTCTGCTAAAATCCTCCATTAATCAATGGACGTAGGTTGTGACTGAGTTTCCTGATTAGTGTTGCAAACGTGCACCATGCACAGCTGAGTCAACGGCTTTGGTGCATTCTTAAAATATCACATTTTGTTAACCCTCAACCATCCACACGGTTCAGCAACCGCATTTTCTTTCTTCATCGGTGTTTAGCTTCCTGTACTGTTCCCTGTAGCTCATTTTAAGCCCTGAACTCCTGTTTCCAACCACTTTTTTCCTCCAGTTTCTACCATTTGTAATCTTCTAAAACTCTTCTCTCATTTACATATTTATTTCTTTGTGGTTGTTTATCCTTTTTTTCTTTTTCTCTCCATTACTATGAGGTTCTTGACCGCGCGGTCTGACATTTCTTAATACTTTCCTCTCTCCTTTCTCTCCCATTTAGTTGACTTTTCTCTTCACTTGCTTCCTCTCTGCTCTGTTTGGGGTCATGGAGGGGGATGGTTCAGCTGGTCATTATGCTCTGTGGAGTGTCTTCCAGCCTCAGGGCCTGACATTTGACTCCTTCATGGGACCTGTAGCATTCATTATGCTGGCAGGAGACGAGGGGACGAGCGAAATATATGCAAATGAGAGAGGAGTGTAGTGAGCTACACTTTTTTCTAAGCGAGAAAGCTCTCGTTAAACTCCTAAATAAAATAGCATAAACATATGTATGTACTTTTATACTTTATGGATGGGACAAAAACCCGATCTAGAAAATCATTTGATTATCTAAAGAAAGGAAAACAAACAATTTCCTGAATCAAGTCTAATTTTCCCAATTTAAAATGGTTATTTGTATATTTGTCATTAACCCCATATGATGTCTGAATATTGTTCTTTATTTTAATGGGGTCTTTTTATTTCTTTTTTCCTGAATTCAAAAACCCTGCAACCCAGCTTGTATGACTGACACAAAACTGCCAAAAGCTTTATCTCTGAAAGCAGTGCGTGGTTCCAGGAAGCCGCTAAAATGGATAAATGTGATTGTTTAGCTTCAAGAAATAGAATTCGAGTTACCTGAGGCATCACCGGAGGCAAGGTTAAGACACAAAATGCAAATTATATTAGTTTTGGCTTTGACACTTCATAAAAGACAAGAACTGTGTGGAGTAACAGTAACAACAACGATTATTCATTGTATCTCTTTAGATTTATTTAACAAACTACAGCAGATGTTCAATAATGTAAAAACAAAAAATAATAACAAATGATAAAAATATTGTACTTTTTCATGTAAAACACAGAATGTGAAAAACAATACAAGTAAATAAACCAACTGTAAGTAATAAAGATATAATTATTATTAACACATTTTAAATGTTAGTGGTTTAAGAAAAAATGTAAAATACTGTAAGTATTATTTCCTTAAAGTGAGGCGAGCCGTGGTGGATTGAGGAGCTGCTGAGCTGCAGCTAAGAATTAAGCCCCAACTTCAAAACTTTAAAAATTCAGATAAAATCTTTTTGATAGGTTGGCGTAAGTGTGACATTTTAATTGAGCAGAATCAAATGTTAGTATTTCTAAACATAAAAATTGTGAGTTGTGCTGTAGAACATAGAGCAGCTACAGCCGCTGAATGAGTTTGACAGGCCCTCTGATAACTAGTGCTACAGTTTTGGAGGTGATATATAATTATCACTCAGTCACAAAAAATATGAACATATGGTGTGATGTTAGTTTTGACTGCTGTGAGCTGTAGTGAGACAAAGTGATTTTTGGATTTTATTTGGCCTAACAATCGGATTTACTCATTCACATCACGAGTACTTGTATCTTCAGATCTGTTCATTCCTTCCTGCATCTTCATTTAAAATGTTCTCAGTGAATTCGTTCCTGCTGTGTATTCAGACTTTATTTACTTTCAAAGATTCTCATTTGTATCCCATCTCAAATCAGCCTATGTTAACAACCCATGCCCAGTGGTTCCCTCTACTATAATGCCAGCAGAAATGAGGGGTATTCCATTTATCGCAGGTTACTGTGACCCATCTCCAGGTCATAACATTAAAGAGACATTAACCTGCCCGGAAGCCAAGCAGCCACAAGGCCAGCGTTTTAGCAAGAAATATTGTTTATTTTGGGTACGCGGCAGACTAACAGTCAAAACTTCAGAGCGAGCCTATATACCAAACTAAACTAAACTATGCTCCAAAGTGCACACAAATAATTTTATGAAACAAGAACTCTAAACCATAGTCTGACCTCTCGTCTAACCAAAAGACTGAGTTCTATATTCGATTCAATTCTGATCCACAAAGTCCCGATTTAATTCGATCATCGGGGAAATTTTGCCCCCCAACAATCAGAGATATTATAATTCTGATCATTTATCGGTACTGATGCTGTGAGACTTCATCAGAGGTGTGAGCATCACAGCAGATGCCTTTGTGTCAAAGTAACTGAGGATAACATGAAGGAGATTTTCCTGGCCTGGCTTTTTATAGCAGATAAACAGATAAAGTTTAAATTTCTTCAATATTGAACAGCAGAAATGAGGCTTTGTTGAAGAAGAAGAGATTTGAGATGGTAAACTGTTCTTGAAGTACACTGAGAGAGAGAGAGAGAGAGCAGTGCAGGAAGTTTCTATTGTGGTGGAAGCAAAACAGCAAAAGTCAGAGTGACTTCATGACGATGTTTATCAAATGTGAAGCGTGGTTTGGATCTTCTTTTGCTGCTGGTTCAGTGAGTTTTGGTTGGAGAGAGATGAAACCTTCAGCATCAGAATCTGTGAGCTGTCGGCTTCCAGCCCGACGGCGTGTCCGTGTCCGTGCTGTCTCACTCATTCTGATGCATCGTCTTTGTGCCGAATCCGTGTACGTGCTCTCATTTACTGTTTTAGCTGTTTGGTGGTTGTTGAAATAGACTTGTGAGCTTCAACCTAAGATTTTGGCGTTTCTGGCAAAATAAATTTATATTTAAAAATTGATTCAGGATTTCATGAATCGATATTGCTTTATTCAATTCAATTTTTCTTATATAGCGCCAGATCACAACAACAGTCGCCTCAAGGCACTTTATATTGTACAATAGTACATACAGAGAAAACCCAACAATCACATGACCCCCTATGAGCAAGCACTTTGGCGACAGCGGGAAGGAAAATCAAGTATGATCTAATAAAACATTACATAATAAAGTAGAAGCAAAAATTTAGCTCTTACATCCACAGTGAGGTTTTACTATTGTAAAAATATAAGTACGCAAATATCAGTAACATTGTGGCACAACACACAAGAATCCAAATCAGGTCACAACATTCCCCTTTTCCAATATTTACAGTAATTAAAAACAGTGTAAAAAGGCTTTAGGAATAGCAGCTAGTAGTAACTGCATAGAGCAGTTTATTCCACCTAAAAGAGATTCAGAGTTAGAGTTACTTTTGACTCGACTAATTACTAAATTGCGGTTTGTTAAAAATCGTGTAGCATAATTGTGTATTTCATCTGGATACTGCAGCTGAGCAGAGAAATGTGGTGTGTTTAACGGTATTGCTTTCTTTATAAATAGAGTAAGCCACGGTGTAATTGAACTCGTACTGGAGGCCAAAGAAGTTTATTATGCATTTTATAATACTGGTATAGTTTAAACATATTTACACTAATCTCGCCGCCTTGTTCTGGAGTAACTGAATCTGTTATCTGCTGACCATATGATTTAACAATAGTCCATTAATAACATCGTTCATTATTCAAAGAGTGACATAGTCATGCCCTCTATATGCCCTCTTCCATTTTCTTAATAACAGAGGCTCTGTGGTGATTTATGGTCACATGTTGGTAAGCACATATGTTTACTTAACCAGAAAACTTTATGAAGAAGTCAAATTATTTCTCTGTGATGAAAAAAAAATAGTTTATTAATAACTGTTTCTACAGTATGTAAAATGTCATACTTAAATAAAAAACTGATGATAAGTCGGTTTTATAAATTACACTATTGCAGCTTAATGCCAAGTGTCTGTAACATTCTGCATTCCTCTCAATCATTTGTATTTCTTTGTAAATGATTTAATACACTTCATTTACTTTTTCAATTATTAAGTTAAGATTAGATGTCATTACCAAGCGTTGATTGTCATTGTGTAGACTGAGCTTGTTTGGAAGGATATTCTGTTCATTAGTTTAGAGTTATTTAGTCCCATTAGCCAATGTGTCCCCCGGTATGACTCGGGGTGGGGGTGGGGATAAATGCCCTGGCCTGCCTGTCCATCACTCTAAACTGTTCATGAGTACTGGCAAACACATTTTATGGTGCTGTCCTATCCACACAGTTGTTATCTTCCCGTGATGCAGAATATTTGTGTGTTGTTCTTCTTCTCTGAGTGCTCGTATCCCCGATGAAGTGATTTTAATTTGGCTTTAACCAGTGATCCAGTTGTAGCCTAAGCCGATACTGGCTGAAGAGATAGGATGGAGAAAATGCATTGTAAAAGAGGCAGGAGAGGGCAGCTGGACTGTATTTCACTCCATTTACTCGGCTGTCAGCTTGGGGCTCATTATCGCATATTTAGTTTATGTGCAGCACAGCTCCACAACAGCTTTCCACATCTCCGGCTTCAGCTGCTACTCTTATTGCTCCAGAATTCATTTATTTAGAGAAGTTTTTTGACCAACTGAATTGTCAAACTTTTGGAAAACAACAGTCGCTTCATTTCCCAGCGATAAATATTAATTCCGGTCAACATTTATGTTGCAAATGAGAAAAATATTAAAACTGAAATCAAGTTACAAATAGATCTCCACACAATGGGAAACGTTGTACTGTACACGCAGAGCCATAAACAAGCTTAAATTGCATTGGGTACGGAGAGGCTGGGATTTGGTTGGCAGAGAAAAAGTAGCCTTCACTGTTTTGGTGCTTGGAACACGTTTGAACCACAGAAACCTTTTACTGACCTGACGGCTTTTTTTCTGTCTCGTTGGCAGGAGATTTCATTTTCTGACAAATACTTTTCGTTAAGGATTTTTTTTTAGCAATTATTTTCTTTTCCGGGGTCTTTATTACGATTAAAGCAAGAACAAGGTAATCTATAACTGTGCCGTACTGAGTCTTGAGAAAATGGGGAATCGCTGCAGTGATTTAGGCAAAATAGAGTTTGTAACAAGCTCAAAGGTTCGCATTTGTTATGACCTTCTTGATTTTTTAACACTCTTTGAAGATCACTGACATAATGAAAAATAAACTCATTGTAAATCAGACATTTTCCAGATGCTATTGCATAGAGTGTGAAAACATGACAGTACTTTCCTGCATTTTTAATATAAAAAGATCCACAACACCACTTTCTGAAAGACAGCACAAAACTATGAAAGAGTGCCTGCAGACAGAGGGGAGGGCACAGGAAACACAAAAGATAACACAGCAGTAAGTGGAACAGGAGCGACTCAGACCGAAGAATTAATGATCAACGGGGTCAAAAATCCCAGGACCGTCATAGCAGGTGTTAAGTGGCATAACAAACAGAAAAGGAACATTACGCTGAATGTGTGTAGATACAAGGACTGAAAACGAGTGAAAAGAAACCCGATGTCAAATAACTCAAATGGATTCTCAAGATCACCTTAAAAAATGAGAGAAAGTCTCGTTCCCTTCATTAAAACATTGAATTGCCTTTAGTGAAACAAAAATGTAATTAGGATATTTAAGCAGTTGTTTTTGAATCTATTAGTCATTGTTAGGATACCTGGGTCTGGTGACCCAGTGGTCATGGTTTAGATTATCTTTATTCTTTGATTTAGTGTTTCTATATTTAGTTTTGGCATTTCTAGCTTCACTAACTATATTTAGTATTCCTGGTGTTTAGTTCTTAGTTTCGTTATGGTGCCTTCCCGGTGTTCTTGTGTCTCCTTGTCTCGGCTATGTTTTCATGTCTGTTCTTTTCCTGTGTATTTTAGCCCTTTGTTTTCTCCTTCATCCCTCTTTGTCCATCTTGCTTGCTTGTCTACCTGTTTAGTTTATTGCATACTTCCAGTTTAGTTTTCTATTCCCAGCTACCAGCAATAAAGCTGAGATTTTTGAGTTTATCTTTGCTGCTGCGAGTCTGCATTTGGGCTCCTTTTCTGCCAGCCGCACAAAGCAAACATGACAGTTATCTGTGTTGTAGATGTTTTTCTTTCCTTTGCCACGTGAGAAATATGTTTAGCACATTTCCAGCACTGACAGGAGGCTACAACAACAGTGAAGAAAGATGGCGGTGTGCCAGATAGGCAACCAGGCAAGTAAGTAAGCAGGTGAAGTCCGGTGGAATAAATGAGCTGGGAAATAGGTGGTGCAGCGCTAATGGTGCTTTATAAGAATGTGTTGTACAAATCAGTTTAATGGTATAACAAAGAACAACAGGAAGCAAAACAGCAACAGGCCTCCAGTGCATACAAGAAACACATACACAGCAGTAACATGAATCAGTAATCATCGTATTTTTCATTACGTGATCTTCATCAATAGCCCAACACCATATCTGTTCAAACATCTTCACTCACTAATATGGTTGTTTTGTTTAAATGAAAATGCACCATAAGCATTTTAAGTATGTGTTGTGAACTGATTTTCTTAAAGAAGATTCAAGATTCTTTATTTGTCACATGCATAGTTTACAGGTACAACACGCAGTGAAATGTAACCTGAACACGCTCCTCGACTGTGCAAAAAGGGGGCAGGGGGGAGAAGAATGTATTTATAGGTTAACAATTGTTTTTTGGGGTTTTTTTTAGGGCTGGGTAGGTTTAGCTCATGTAGTTTTGATGATGATAAAATCATAATTTAAAAGCTATGTTTTGTATTTACACAAGTTATCTTTGTAACAAGTAAGTATGACAAAAATGCAAAAAACTAAGATCAGGAAGGTGGCAAATACTTATATGTGTAGCTACACTCCTGATACACTTGTGAGTTAAAGTAATGTTAAAAAAAAAGCAGGGTCTGTACTGACAGTTCAAAAGGTCAAAAGCAGAAGATCAGTCCAGTGCAGAAAAACACAAAACACAAAAAAACCCAGCAAGGAACACAATAATAATCAAAAAAAGGAAGAAGACAGAGAAAAAGCTACTATATATATATATATATATATATATATATATATATATATATTTTTTATCTAAAAAAAAAATTATATATATAAAAAATCA